>JAMWET010002991.1:377500-467500 GCA_024036415.1 Prochilodus magdalenae
GGAGCATAACATTGTCCAGAGTCTCTTGGTCTGCTAAAGCATTAAGAGTCCCTTCACTGTAACTAACGGGGCAAGCCCAACTGAACAACAACCCAACACCATAATCCCCACTTCACTAAACTTTACACTTGGCACAATACAGTCAGACAGGTACCGTCCTCCTGGCAACCACCAAACCCAGATTTGTCTATGGGATTGCCAAATGGAGAAGCATAATTCATTACTCCATCATCACTCCAGAGAACACGTCTCCACTGCTCTGGAATCTACTGGCGGCATGCTATACACCACTGCATTCTGCGCTTTGCATTGAGCTTGGTGATGTAAGGCTTGGGTGCAGCTGCTAGGACATAGAAACCTATTCCATGAAGCTCTCTACTCTCTACTGTTCTTGAGCTAATCTGAAGGCCACATTAAGTTTGGAGGTCTGCAGAAAGTTGCATTGCCGTTGTTCCCAATCGCTTATTTCACTGAGCTCCTGAGAGCGACCCATTCTTTCACTAATTTCTGCAGAAACGGTCTGCATGTCTAGGTGCTTGTTTTTATACACCTGTGTCCATGAAAGTGGTTGGAACTGCTGGACTTAATTATTTGGATCAGTGAGTGAAAACCTTTGGCAATTTAGTGTATGTATTATAATTGGTCAGCTAATTAGTCAGAGCATAAAGTGGGTGTAGATGAACCCGTTCCAATTTGGTGCATGTATCTGGTGCCATTTGAAAGACCAAGCCATATCCCCAGCACACATTACTTTTACCTTACTGCATTATGTAACTGTGTAGATGTTGCCCCTCACCAAGTCCTTCAGCAAGCCACAGAGCATAACAGCTACAAGCAGTAAGTGTAAGCGATCAACGTTTACATTTATGGCGTTCAGCAGATGTTCTTATCCAGAGCAACTTACAAAAGTGCTTTGTTCTCCAGTCCGAGAATGTGTTCTAGCTAGTACAGATAGGCTACAGCCCAAACTATCATTGAGCTTGAACACTGCCAGAAACAATACCTATAAAGAATGAGAGAGTTGAACACAGCATAAGTGCAATAAAATGCATTTCAGTGCTTGTTTAAGCGCCTTATGAAGACTGGTCTTCTGTTTGCACTTGAGGGCTGCAAGAGACTCTTCTGTTTGGACAGCCAGTGGAAGTTTGTTCCCGCACCTGGGCTCCAGGACAGAGGTGAGTTTTGATGCTTGTCTTTCATGCATCATGAATGATGGTGGGTCAAACCAAGCTGTACATGTAGCTTGAAGGGTTCGAGGTGGAGATTGTGTTTTGACCATTTCCATAAAGTAGGAAGAGGCAGGTCCATTTCTGGCTTTGTAGACAAGCCTCAGGAATTTAAGTCTGATGTTGGCAGCTGCAGTCTAAACAAATAAGAACAACCGGTGTCCACGTATACGACCGTATACGACCGTAAGACGCTGCTACACTACCGGAATCGACCAAACAACACCATAAATGACGAGCTACGAGAGACGCTACGCGGCTTCGGTCTGCTGCGCCAACCAGACCCCCAGACCGCGGCCTCGCCTGAAGCCGGCAGCCGAAAGAGGGGGCACCGGAAGCGCTGCGCGAGACCACAGAAGCGCGGTAAGCGGGCTGGAGTTCGTACTAGGCTAACTTCAAAGCCCGCGCGAGCAGCTCTCCCGTCCATCCTGCTCTCTAATGTCTGCTCCCTGGAGAATAAACTGGACTGCATCCGACTTCAGAGAACTACACGGAGAGAATCTAGAGACTGCTGCGTCTTTGTCTTCACGGAGACGTGGCTGAGCGACAGTGTTCCCGACGCCGCCATTCAGCTAGACGGACTAGCTTCGTTTCGAGCCGACAGAGACTCAGCCCTGTGCGGTAAGACTCGCGGTGGAGGACTGTGTGTTTACATCAGCACAGAATGGTGCAAGAACTCTGTACTGGTCTCTAGCTACTGCTCACCTCTAGTGGAGTTTATGGTCGTCAGTGTGTAGACCGTTTTATCTACCGAGGGAATTCACCGCAGTGCTGATCATCAGTGTCTATATTCCACCCGGCGCTACCGCTAAAGCTGCGCTCCTGTGAGCTGTACAGCGCTATCAGCGGACTGCAGAACACACACCCTGACGGACTGTTGTTTATTGTCTCTGGAGATTTCAAACATGTGTATCTCTTGTCAGTTCTCCCTACATTCATCAATCATGTGAAATTTGCTACGAGAGGAGCGATGGCGCTGGACCTTGTTTACACAATCATCCCCAGCGCGTACCGGCAGAGCCCCGCCCCCACCTCGGATACTCGGATCACATCTCTGTTATGCTAATTCCAGCATACAGACCGCTCGTCAGTCAAACGATCAAAGCCGGTTCTAAAGCAGGTGAGAACCTGGCCATCAGGAAGCCATCTCTGCTCTTCAGGACTGCTTTGAGCACACTGACTGGCAAATGTTCAGGGAGGCTGCAACCTACAGCACCACCACCAAGACTTGGAGGAGTACACTTCATCTGTGACCAGCTACATCGGCAAGTGCATAGATGATGTGACCGTCTCCAAGACCATCACCACACGTCCCAACCAGAAGCCGTGGATGACTGCAGAGGTGCGTGTTCTGCTGAAGGCTTCGTGACATCCGCCTTCAAAGAAGGAGACAAGGCGGCCCTAAGGAAAGCAAGGGCCAAACTGTCCCGGGGCATCAGAGAGGCGAAGCGCGCACACGGCCAGAGCATCCACAGCCACTTCAGAGACAGTGGTGACACACGGCGCATGTGGCAGGGCATCCAGGCCATCACTAACTACAGGACAACACCACCTGCCTGTGACAGTGATGCCTCCCTTCCAGATGCGCTGAACCACTTCTACGCTCGGTTCGAGGCACAGAACGGCGTGGCAGCGAGGAAGACCACCCCTCCTCCTGACGACCAGGTGTTGTGTCTTACAGCAGCTGACGTGAGGAAAACTCTACGCAGAGTTAACCCACGGGAAAGCGCTGGACCGGACAACATTCCTGCTAGAGTGCTCAGTGGAATGTGCAGACCAGCTGACAGATGTCTTCACTGACATCTTCAACATCTCCCTGAGCAGTGCCACCGTCCCCAAACATGTCTCAAGGCAACCACCATCATCCCTGTTGGCCGAAGAAGTCTTCAGTGTCCTGCCTCAACGACTACCGTCCCATTGCACTCACACCCATCATCATGAAGTGCTTTGAGAGGCTTGTCCTGAGGCACATCAAGACCCTGCTGCCTCCTTCTCTAGATCCTCAGCAGTTTGCGTACCGTCCCAACCGCTCAACGGATGACGCCATATCCACCACCCTTCACCTGGCGCTCACCCACCTGGACAATAGAGACACTTATGTTCGAATGCTGTTCATAGACTTCAGTTCAGCATTCAACACCATCATTCCTCAGCACCTGATCGGAAAGCTGAACCTACTGGGCCTGAACACTTCTCTCTCTAACTGGATCCTGGACTTTCCTGACTGGGAGACCTCAGTCTGTCCGGATCGGACGTAACACCTCCAGCACCACCACGCTGAGCACCGGGGCCCCCCAGGGCTGTGTGCTCAGCCCTCTGTTGTTCACCTTGCTGACTCACGACTGTGCAGCAATGCACAGCTCGAACCACATCATCAAGTTTGCGGATGATACGACTGTGGTGGGTCTCATCAGCAAGAACGACGAGTCAGCATACAGAGAGGAAGTGCAACGGTTAACGGACTGGTGTAGAACCAACAACCTGTCTCTGAACGTAGACAAGACCAAAGAGATGGTTGTTGACTTCAGAAGGACAAGGCGTGACCACTCTCCACTACACATCGACGGCTCCACTGTGGAGATCGTCAAGAGCACCAAGTTCCTTGGAGTTCACCTGGCAGAGGATCTCACCTGGTCCCTCAACACCAGCACCATAACCAAGAAAGCCCAGCAGCGTCTCTACTTCCTGCGAAGGCTGAGGAAGGCACATCTCCCACCTCCCATCCTCACCACCTTCTACAGAGGAACCATCGAGAGCATCCTGAGCAGCTGCATCACTGCCTGGTTTGGGAACTGCACCGTATCGGATCGCAAGTCCCTGCAGCGGGTAGTAAGGACAGCTGAGAAGATCATCGGTGTCTCTCTTCCCACCATCACGGACATTTACACCACACGCTGCATCCGCAAAGCAAACAGCATCGTGGATGACCATACACACCCCTCACACACACTCTTCACCCTCCTACCATCTGGAAAAAGGTACCGAAGCATCCGGGCCCTCACATCAAGACTGTGCAACAGCTTCTTTCCCCAAGCCATCAGACTCCTTAACACCCAGAGTCTGGTCTGAACAAACAACACATTAGTGACTGAACTGAAATCACACACTCTCTCTCTCTCTCTCACACACACACACACACCACCTTTTTCCCTTTTCATTAAAAAAAAAAAAAAAAAAACTGCTATTGTTCCACTAACTGGATAACTTTAGTACTGCTGCTAAATTCAAATACAGTGTTTACAATGTCTAATGTTTACTTCTACACCAAATGCACCTTACTGCTCCCACTACTAAGGGGCCGACTGCACTGTTTCCCCTCCCCTGTATTTATTGTTTGTCTTGTAAATGGTTGTGTGTATTTATAGTATATTGTCTTGCGCACTTGCGCACGTGCACTTTATGTTGTATTGTTTTGTGTAATCTATTGTTAGATGTAGCACCTTGGTCCTGGAGGAACGTTATTTCGTTTCACTGTGTACTGTACACCACTGTATATAGTTGAAATGACAAATAAAACCACTTGAACTTGAACTTGAAATAGCATTCTTGTTCCAAGAGGTCCAGCCTCTTCCATGCCAACCTCCCAATCTAAAGATGGACAGCGGTGGCAAAAAGCCAAAAAACAAGTTAGCACTTGTAAAAAGGCAACAAAAAGATTAAGAGGAGAGTTGGAAGAGGATGCAGTGAAAGGCTAAATATTAGGTATATCCACTGACAGGACCAGGACCGTTTGCTAACTAGAGTTTACAGCATATGAATGATTATTACATATATACCAATATTTATATATTTGTTTGCATATCATCACTATCCTATGTATCTCGATTTTTAGTTTTGTTCATCATTTGAATGCAACAGCTGTCATTAACATTGTGTGAAAATTTCATGATTAATGGACCAACAGAAATGGTCCTAAACTGCTTGGGGAAAAGTCTGGTTCCATTGACCTACATTAAAGTTGTATTAGGTTTGCCCTTATCGGTAAAGTTGCCATTTTGGAGATACTTGTTTTTCTCTGGACATTGACTATGTACACCTGTGTTGGTAGATTGTTGCTGTCCTGAGAAAACCAATTAACTCCAAAATGGCAACTTCACATAAGAAACCAAAAATGTCTTTACGTTTAATGACGTAAATGGAGCGGTCCAATCATTACGCAATATTAAGACGATGTAAGGGGCAAATCCTTGTGCTCAAATGATGTCAAAACATGAAAACTGAAGCAATAGGAGATGTGTGTTCTTAAGCTTTTGTGGACAGTGATGCCCATAGTAACCAGGACAAAACATTAGCGGCCCACTGGAACTTCTTCCAACTTTCTCCTCCATCCAGTGCAACATTAGAGGTACCGTTAGGGTGGCCGAGAAAGCCTAATGAACTGCAAGTTAAAAACGCGCTGCAAAGTCTCAAAACACAAGCATCAAAATGACACGACTTGCACAACATTAGCCAAACACGCTGCAAAATCTGAAAACACAAGCATCAAAATGAGACCGCTTGCCAACCGTTAACCGAACGCGCTGCAAAGTCTCAAACGCCCAGCAAACACTGAAACACATGCAGAAAGCCTCAACACACAACGGAAGTGTTTCCGAGGGACACTGAAAGTGGACCCATTCGAGAGTGGGCTGCGTAAAAAACGAGAAAATAGGCGATAAACTGAAAGAATATCTATTAATAAACAGTAAAACCGTAGTTTTAGCCACTCGGTGTGCATTCTTTAAGGTGGAACGAAATATAAACACGAGAACCCGGCCAATAACCCGACTGAATATTCATTAATAAACAGATAGACTTTTGCTGGAACTGGGGCTGTCTCGGCTCTACGTCCAGGTCCACGCAGCCCGCCCTCGAATGGGTCTGTCCACTTTCAGTGTCCCTCATTTGGAGGCTTTCTGCATGTGTTGTGGAAGCTGCATGTGTTTTCAGTGTTTGCTGTGCGTTTGAGACTTTGCAGCGCGTTCGGTTAATGGTTTGCAAGCGGTTTCATTTTAATGCTTGTGTTTTCAGATCTTGGCAGCGCGTTTTTAACTTGCAGTGCGTTGGGCTTTCTCGGCCACCGTTCTTCTTTTAGCTTGAATGGTTCTTCATGCTCCTACATTTTATTCACAGACAAAGATCTTTGAAGAATCGTCCAGTCATTCTTTCTTCAAGGAACTGAAAATGGTTCTTGTATAGCATTGCTCCAAAGAAACCCTTTCAGCATCTAAGGTTTTAGGAATGGGCAGGAGTGTATGGAACACAAGTTACTTTGCTTTCATTAAGGCAGAGAAAGAATGAAAAGATGGGCTAATTGTAACACATGGTGGTTTTCCTAGTACTCTATCACAGTCAGGAGGAGTAGACTGTAAAAATGCAATTGTTCTCCCAAATAAAGAACTCATTCAGCATCCGCCTTTCTTTCATTCATTCACGCAACTTACTGATAAGACTGTCCAGCAAAATTGCTTTAGTTTCCCACCATCCTTTGAGTCTTCACAAGGCTGTTGTGATGATGTAGGGTACTCCTTACACATCACAAAGTAAAGTCTGATTGTATATACTTACCTGTACACACCTGTGTACTGATCATCCTTGCCCTTAAGGACTAAAAAGAGAACTGAGTGGGTTTGCCTGAGTTTCACTTACCTGAAAGAGTCCATACTCTCTATAAGAGAGGGAAAGAACAAAGTTTGTAGGAAAGGAAATTGTGTTTAATAAGCGTATGGTGTAATTGCAAATGAATGGTAATGATGTCATGAATGACATTTCGTTCTTAACCTGTAGGGTTTAATATGATATCGGCCCACCCTTTACAGCTATAGCATCTTCAACTCTTCTGGGAGGAAATTCCACAAGGTTTAGGAATGTGTATATGGGAATATTGACCTTTCTTCCAGAAGCATATTTGTGAGGTCAGACACTGATGTTGGACAAAAAGGCCTGGCTCACAGTCTCCGGTCTAAATCATCCCAGAGGTGTTCTATCAGCTTGAGGTCGGGACTCCACACCAAACTCACTCATCCATGTCTTTATGGAGCTTGCTTTGTGCACTGGTGCGCTACCATGTTGGAACAGGAAGGGGTCGTCCCCAATTTGTTCCCACAAAGTTAGGAGCATGAAATGGTCCAGAATCACCTGGTCTCACCTGGTTTCACTGGAACTGAGGGGCCGAGCATAACTCTTGAAAAACAACCCAACACCATAATCCCTCCTCCACCAAACTTTACACTCGATACAATGCAGTCAGACAGGTACCGTTCTCCTGGCAACCGCCAAACCCAGACTCGTCCATCGGATTGGCCATGAAGAAGGATGATTCGTCCACCTCTTTTTCAGAGAACACATCTCCACTGCTCTAGAGTCCAGTGGCAACATGCTATACACCACTCCATTGGACGCTTTGCATCGCGCTTGGTGATGTAAGGCTTGGACGCAGCTGCTGAGCCATGGAAACCCTTTCCACGAAGCTCTCTATGCACTGTTCATGATGGCCACTTGAAGTTTGGAGGCCTGTAGCAACTGACTCTACAGAAAAGTTGCCGGACCGCCGCTGCCACACTGTTTGTGCACTATGGAAGTAATTGGAACAGCTGAATTCAATTATTTGGATCGGTGAATGAATACTTTTTTGACAAGTATGGTGTATATGCAGGCGTTACTGGGCGGGTACTAGGGGATTCTTTCAGCTGAGTAGGTTGTGAATGTTATGAGTGTTTTGTGATCTGTATGACTGATCTGATACAGTCATCAGGAGAGGAACTACTCTTGTGAAAGCCCAACTTTTTCCAGGTTCGCCTGACACACTGTGCCCCTACAGTGTGCCCCTATACTACAGTATACATTGCCCTGGTTGAGGAGGGAGACGCTTTTATCAACAACTGGATTTGCTAAAGGAAACAGTACTAACAGTAGCCAGGCACCACTGTGTTGCATTTCACTGCTGTGGAGATGCTACAGTTTAGTGGGAAAACAAGGCTGGCATATTCCTGACCTTGATTATAGCTGAATCTGCTGCATCACCAAACACACTCTCCCCCTTTGGAACGTATGCATTGTACAAGTACAAATTACCATGGACCAATTTAATTAAAGACGCTTATTCTCCCCGCTCTTGTGCACAACAAAAATGCTTTGATTGGGTTCCTATCAAAAGAGAAATAGTTGTTTTGAAGAGCTTGAAAGAGTGAGCACTTAGAGGAGAGAGTGGGCCTGAACAAATGCACATCAGAAAGTGACAAAACCCACCGCTTACACGTTTGAATATGTGGCCTTTAAACGGAAACATGGTTGATGTGTTGAAGATGGTATGAAGATGTTTTATTGCACAGGAAGGATGCCATGACTTGCCCCGACGATACAGAGTATCAGGCTGGAGCTTTTTAGCTAACTTACGAGCTGCTCTCATTTTTCGAATTCAGTGATCTGCCAGGTCAGAACAGCGGAGGCCGTCATCTCGAGTCCATTAATCTATCACTTCCAGGCGAGATTATTAAATGCCAATTAAAGAGGGTTTTGTTTAGATTTTTAGAATTCACTACTCTGCTTTATTACTCCGTCATGAAAGCTATAAGTGCAAAGTTCTGCCAGGAGTATTCCAACGCTACACTCACTCATTCATTCATTAACTCTGGCCAATCGTAATCCGCCCACTCCGTACTTTAAAAGGATTCAGCTTAACATTCATGTTGTTGCATGCTTTCAGTGCCGACATTTCTAAGCCTCCTCCCTTACCCTCCTCCACTACAAACCCAGTTTGGCCCCGTCTCTGTTGTTGCAAGGACTATGCTCCACCCCTGCACTAATATATCCGGCCAGGATCCTGTGAGGATCAGAATGCTTCAAAGACCTGGGCTTCAGGACGGGGCCTAATGCCTAAGACGTATTTTTCATTTTTAAAATGGTTCAAGTTTCTAAATATGGTATTGGAAGATTAAAATATCGTTTTCTTACATCACTTTTTGACTTTTATGTCTTTCTGGCAAAAATGCCTGTTCACAATACCAGCACCAGTAACCAGCACCAGAAAGATTGCTTCTGTCAAATTTCATTTAATGGCCTTCAAACAGTAAGCACCTGCATGTGTACGACCACAGCATCTAATCCAGTAACACACCCTGCTTACATTTTGTTTATCCCTTGTTAGTTATTTTAGCATTTGCTAAATGCAGATCATAAGCCTCTGAATTCTAATTCTTCCTTTAGTAAATATGTGCTTGTGAATGAAAGAGATTGTGTGTGTGCGTGCACCACCTCCACTCCACCACGCTATAACCCTGGATATATCTGAATATCAGTGTCTGGTTTACATCACTGTCCCTTAGGTCTCTCTCTTGTTTCAGGGGTTGCATCCTTTACATATTTGTGTATGTGATGGAGAGACATTAAGGTCAGAAACCATACTTGACGCATGTGTTATGATCCTCAGCAGTAATAATCATTTTGTGTGTCTCCCCTTTTTTGCATTGTGGGCTGGGTTTAATGATTGTGACCATGTGGTTGGTGTAGCGCTCAGCCGACAACGTCCTGTACCTGCCAGGGAGTCACCACCACATGGTAAGACAAGGGTTCGAATCCCAGTCTGGGTGACTATGCTGTACTACACCAATAAGAGTCCTTGGGCAAGACTCCTAACACCACACTGACCTTGTAAGTTGCTCTGGATAAGAGTGTCAGCTAAATGCCAGAAATGTAAATGTAAATGACCACTTGGGGGCGCCCTCTAGTATAAAGGGTTGTTAAGAGGGCATTTTGGGAAGACGTTCAGGGTTCTCTTGCATTCAGACATCACTTGGTAAAACTCATGTCCAGACAAGCCTGGCGTGCTTTATCACTGTTAACCTCAGTTTATTCATAAAACTTCTATAAAGCTTTGTTAGTAAATCTCTGTAGGACGTAGGGGACAGGTGCCATTTTGGTTTTGTAAAACCGTTTCTTATTTTATTTTTTTTTTGTATGTTTCTTTTCAGGTTTAGTTTGGTTTGGATTTTGTGACCTTGGCCTGTTTTGTTTGCTATTTCGGCGTTCGCCCATCCCTATAACCAATATCCCTACATATCATTAAACATTTTGATGGAAATAAACCTACAGTTTTCTGGTTTTCAATGGTGTCTGGTGTTTGGTCTGGCAGAAGTCTGGGGAACGAAGCCTCTCACATTTTCCTTTACGCCCTGACGCCTAGTACCAGGTCCAACCACATAGACGCAAACATAAATGACAACACTGAGCCAACATACCTCTAACCCCTGCGTCCACACTAGCAAGCAACCAAGTCTCTTATGTTGCCCTGAGATTTTGTCTCTGCGGTGTGTTTCAGACTGGCTCAAGTTTGTGCGTGTGTACACAGGACCAAGTGTTAGATTTATTTTTAAAGCGCCTATTATTGTTATCATTACTAATGAACAAATTCGTAAGGAAACCTAACTGCTAACTAGCTTTACTGGTCAGCTAGCATGCTGGCTAACCTAACTAGCTATCGAGTGATTTAAGACAGAGACACCAACAATAAGTTGCAAAGTCTAGACCAACTAAACACAGCAGCAAAGGTCAGTGATTCAGAGTAAGACTCAAGTGCAGTGTGCACAGTCGGTTAGACTCACTTCAGTCCACCTTTAAAAGGGCTATTTTAAAGATGCTGTGGCAAAGATCCTGAGGAGTAAACCGGAACAAAAAGCCTTCTCTCTGCTTTCCTCGAGGTCGTTGTGACCTGTGCTTGAAACTCCTGAGGTTTCCCATGTCAAGGAAGTGAGCTGAGACAAAGTGGAGGCATGCCACGAGGGGCCAAAAGAGGAAGCGGTAGCAGTCAGTGGTCGTATCACAATGCACCTCTGCATTGATGCCTCCATACGTCTGGCACCTGCGCTGCTTTTTAAATGCCAGGCCTGAAGGTGCTTGAATAAAACATTGATTGGACTTACTCAGGCTCATCTCCTCCTTGCCTTCTGCACCTGGAGGCCACCTCACTCTTGTGACCTCCAACTATATTAAGAGTGAGATATACCTCCCCCTCCTTCCTTTGCATTACCTTTAACATCCATCCTTGACTTCCAGTTCACCCTATACACCACAGGAGAAGGAGATAATAAGGCATGATACAGCATTCTAGCCACCATTACACATACACAGATTTACTGACTGATGTTAACATCAACATGTCTTATTAATACGACTAATATTCATGTCTCGGCTACCAAGATCTTAGTTAGTTGCCACATTGTGCTTTCTATTTGAATTGCTGTGTATGCAACATCATAGGACAGAATGATGAAACATGATGGGAAGAGAACATAAACTGCCCAAGTCTACTCATAAATGTAGCAAAAGCAGATCTTCTGGCACAGGGAAAGGGAGATTTGTGAGGATCTCAGAAATCAAGTTGTTGATCCTCATTAGGCCAAAAAAGTTTACAAGACCATCTCTTATGAGTTTGGATTCCAACAAACCACAGTCAGATAGACTGTACAAATGGAGGACATTCAAGACCACTGACCTGGTCTAGGGTCAGGACGTAAAGGAGAATGTGAGAGGCTTTGTTCCCCAGACTTCTGCCAGATCAAACACCAGACACCACTGAAAACCAGAAAACTGTAGGTTTATTTTCATTGAAATGTTTAATGGTATGTTGGGATATTGGTTTCAGGGATGGGCGAAAGCCGAAAGAGCAAACAAAACAGGCCAAGGTCACAAAATCCAAACCAAACTAAACCAGAAAACAAACACACAAAAATAACCCCCTATTTTAGAAACGGTTTTACAAAACCAAAATGGCACCCATCCCATACGTCCTACAGAGATTTACTAACAAAGCTTTACAGAAGTTTTATGAATAAACTTCACATTAACGTGTCTTATTAATACGACTAATATTCATGTCTCGGCTAGCAAGATCTTATTTAGTTGCCACATTGTGCCTTCTCCTTCTCTACTTGAATTGCTGTGTATGCAACATCACTGGACAGTGAAACATGATGGGAAGAGAACATAAACTGCCCGAGTCTACTTATTATAAACTGAGAGATTCCACATTGTGGATAGTTTCTTACTGAAACAGTACAGGAGAGGACAGAAAGGCTATTATTCCCAAAGCATCCCGAGAGTCCAGTTATGGAACACCTTATGAAGGGGGTATGGAGGGCTGTGGCATCAACTGGCCATGGGCCAGTATTTCAAACTCACAGTCTGCTGATAATAAGACATGATCTTAGATAGTTACAAACACTTCTAAACTCAATAAAAGTCAAAACTGTCCCACATACAGCAAAAAACAGGCCCAAGCCATGATGCTAACCACCGACACCATGTTTCACAGAGTATGTTCGTATATTGGAATGCAGTATGTTCCCATCACTTTTATGAAACCATATATTTGGTCTCAATCAGTCTACAAAAATATATGTTCAGGTGTGTTCTGGTTTGTCCCTTTGATCTTTTAGCAAACTGCAGACGAGCAGCAATGTGTTCTTTTTGGGGGAGCAGTGGCTTTCTCCTTGCAACCCTGTGATGTACACCATTACTGTTCAGTAGTGTTGATGGACTCACAAACAATAACAATAACATTCAGCACTATGAGAGAGGCCTTTAGTTGCTTAGATGTTACGCTGGGTTCCTCTGTGACCCTGCAAACTATTACACGCCCTTGGAGTGATCTTTATTAGTCAACCACTGATGGGGAGAATAACAATGGTCTTGAATGTCCTCCATTTGTACAGTCTGTTTGGCTATGGATTGTTGGAATCCAAACTCATAAGAGATGGTCTTGTAACCTTTTCTGGCCTAATGATCATCAATATCTTGATTTCTGAGGTCCTCACAAATCTCCTTTGCTTGTGCCAGGGTTATGAAGATCTGCTTTTGCTACATATATGATCTTTAAATACAGCACGGCAGTCGCTCACAGTCACCCCATTCATTGAAAACATCTGACTCTAATTTCCCTTTCAAGTATAATACTTCCATCCTCTTTGTGGATTTTTCTTTCCTGTGGACGGTTATTGACTTTTTGTTGATGAATCATTAATATATGAATGTCTATATGCTTTTTACTGGGCACAACGACTCAAAATTCTTACCTGGCAGACTTCTCCTAGTTAAAACCCACAAGCTAGAACATTTCAAGCAATGTCACATTAATTAGGCCGCGCCATTTTGCATCAACATTAGGCCTACAGTTTAGTTGATATGTCTGTAACAGTCTCAAAGGAAAAAGAAAAGTAACTGCCATTGTCTCCAATGTTTGCTAGCTATGCTTATTTGGACTGTAGGTACTGCAGCCTTGATAAACCAGGCCTGCTTGGTGGTACTGTAGTACCACTGACCACACATGCCAGCCATGTGTTGGAGTTGTTGGGTAGTAAAGGTGTGCAAAACCTCATTAGTCCCTTATAGTGTGAGATGACTGTCTTTCATCAGCATAGGCTTTCTGATAAACACTAGCCAGATCCCAGCCACTGAGCACTGCTACTCAAATAACACACAGCATGCTGTCTGCAGCTGTGAGGAGCTGACCAGACTATAGAATTAGAACGAGACTGAGAATGATAATAGAGCCTCTTTCTATGGGCCAATCAATCAGCCGATGTCTTTATGTTTCTTTTAAAAGATACTGAAAGGCGACGACAAAGAATACAAGTCTTTAAAACTCATTGTGTAGTCTGAAGGCACTGCAGCTACCTAAAATCTGACTCTAAAGTCGAGACAGAGCTTAAGCCTAGTGGTTTTCAGTCTCTGTCCTTGGGATGCTGCGTCCATTCTAATTGATTAGACTAAAAGTGTCTTTAAAAAAACAAGAAATACAGATGTAGCAGGATAAAAGACTACTTAACTAATGAGACCCTTCTAGAACTGCAGTGGAACGTCTTGGTACATCCAGCATCTATTAGAATGGGAAGTGGAGTTGGTTAGGCTCTATTGTTATCGATGAAGCAATCTTTGTGGAAATAAATGATAAAGTTTGGTAAATATGGCAATTGGCTCCTACCGTTTGATTGAACACGTTTAACCAAGACTTTCTTCAGTTTGTTAAATATTTAGATAGCTAGTTAGCACTGTCCCGACAGTGTTAAATATGGGACTGACAAGCAATGGTTGCGTTTACATACCGATACCTGCAGATGTCTGCTATGCATCCCATCAATAAACTTACAGAAGAAGGCATGGTGTGAACGTAACCTTAAACTCAAATTTCATGGAACTGGTTTCACTTTTGCCAAAAAGCGTATTTCATCTAAAAGATATAGAATATTTACATCCTTAATTTCATCAAGCATTCAGATTCAGAGTCGCTGCAAAAGTGTTTTATTGCCAATTGCTGTGTTAAGCTGCTTGCTTTATCCAGTACTGAGGTTGGTTTTCACTCACGCACAGATATAGAAATCTGAAAGAAACAGAGTAAGGGTCTACTTGTGCTGAGAAATCCCAAGCTAAACTCCAGAGCTCTTCAGATTTCTAGACCTTACTCCAATCCAAGAAATAGGAGCATGCTGTTGACCACCTGGATAATCAGATAACTGAGCATTGGATTTTACCTGTGCTTGATGTTACATGTCTGTGGTTGGTGTAGCTCAGTGGGTAACACCACTACCTGCCAGGGAGCCACCACCACAAGTGGGAGACTGGGTTTGAATCCCAGTCTGGGTGACTATGCTGTGCTACACCAAGAAGAGTCCTCGGGCAGGACTCCTAACACTACATTGGCCCACCTGTAATATGATTAACCTTGTGAGTCGCTCTGGATAAGAGCGTCAGCTAAATGCCATAAATGTAAATCTAATATGCTCAGAATGGCCAACCCATGTACTGATATGAAACATATACACAAACCATTCGGCTCACTCGGCTCCACTGAGTTTTTGCGTATAGTAGTACTAGGATCTGCTAGTATTCTCGTCCATAAGTATTCCCATCGTGTCCCTGTTGTTGATGTGACGCAGGTGTATCATATTAACACTGTACGAGCACTTCACTTCATCAAAGTCTTTATAGCGTCTCTGATTTTAATGAAAAGTCATGTTAACATCAGTGCTAGTCGCGCTTTCGGGTTCTCCTTCAGACTTTATGAACTACCATTCCCAATAATACACCTTGCCATGACATCATCATCACAAGTCGTCCATCTGCCAATCATAAACTTCCTTCCCATTCCTCCTCCCCTGAATACTGATGCATCCCACCTGTCAATCATTAACCTCTGTTTGCTCACTTTTCAAAGCATTGTCTACCCACTATTGCATACTGAGCATTCTCTTTGTATTCTTTTGGCTACGATCTCTACTTTGTCTCTGAGTTTTTGGGTGTTCAGTTTGTTTTTCATGGACAGATAGATAAAATAAATAAAAATAATTAGGTTGGAGTAAAGGTTAATTGATTGATTGATTGATTGATTGATTGATTGATTGATAAGGAGAAGATAGTACCAGAGTGCCCCACCAAACAAAAGCCTTGCAGTATTCCAGTGTTTGGCCTTGACCATCTGCAGAAATTAAATTATGATTGGATTGTTAAGTGCATGTCACGGATAAGCGATGGTAGCCACTGCAACCAACTGAACACCACTTTATTACATGAAAGTTTTTGCATTTAAAAATCCAATATGATTTCCCATTAAGTCAGTAGTTTTCAGTCCCAGTCATGAGAACTCCATGCACGTGTGTTGTCTGCCTGGGTTAAAGATTAGTCATTACCTGGCGGGCTGAATCAGACGTGTTGGAGAGGTCCAGTTCAGAGCTCTGACAACATCTGCCTTTTGTTTTTTAAGTAGGCTAGAAGAGTTTGGGATAAAGCCAGTAACAAAACGTGTATTGCCTTTTATCCTGAAGCAGGACAAGGATAAGAACAGGGTATCAGGGATTCATGGTATTACCACTGAGTGCAGTTATTATTGCTGATTTTCATTATTCATATTCTACACGGACAAAGATATTTCAGTGCGCTTTAATTTCAGTAATGAGTACAGGGGGGACAGGAAGAGGAACGCTCCTTTCTTCTTTATTAACAAGTATTCGTCATCCAGTATTCATGCCGAACGAGCAGAAAGGTCTGTCAGATGTAAATTCGGAGTAAGATGTTTTTGAAGTCAGCCGGCTGGATTTCCACGCTTTAAACTCTCTATTTCTAGCTACATCGAAAGAGCTCGTCACATTTGACTGGGTCAGCTGTAAAACTGGCTGTAGAGACACATCCTGGAGTCTAAAGTGCTTGGCTTAACACAGACAGTGCCGTTCCATACGGACTGTAATGGTTTTTATTTATTTATTTATAATGTTGTCTTTATGGTTGCGCATGCCGATGCCTCCCCATGTTAAGTAAGTACAGGACTTCAACCCCTCATTTACGATTGGCAGAAGCACAGAACCTTTGTTCTCCATATGGAAAACTTTGCAGCTCAGTTCCCGTACCTTCTTGATCCCCAGAGGCACGGAGAAAATAAAGCCTGTAAATGTCAGAGCTCTAATTAGTCCTAATTGAGCCTTCCTGATGGAATCCTGACGTGGTTGCGCGAGGAGAGAGGATACGGGGTGGGTTGTTTGGCAGCGCTTAATGAAATAATGGTCATTAAAATTCATTTCTTAATAAATGGTGATTTATTGGTGCTTCTGTTGTTGGAATTATAAATGGCAGATCATCGATGCTAACCAGCAGCCTCTGTTCTGGGGCAATGCTATATTTCATGCATTTATAATTAGCGCAGCACGCGGTCCGCAGGATGTGCTTAGGAGCCCCAAAATACCGGCAGCAGTGCTGTTCGTACTCCAAGCCAAAGTAAGGTTCACTTTACCTCCCTCTCTTTTTCTGATTGACAGGTCAGCGGTGTAGTGGATGGAATCCGACAAACCCAGGACTCTGAGTTTTGTCATCTTTTCTGTAACCCTGCAAGCAGCAAAGGAGATGACTAAGTGCAGAGATGACTTCCTTCTAGACAGAGGGGAAAATAACTTTTGTTCGCCAATAATTGTGGCATCCTGTCTTCCTTTTCTGCCTCCAGCTTCTCTTTATGCTGAATCGTTGCGGTAGGAAAAGCGTTCGGCAGGTCCCCAGAGGTTTATTTATGCTTCTTAATTTTGCTGTCATATGAAGTGGGAAGTATTTTAAAGAGAGACAGGAAGGTTAATAAATAATTGCTGCTGGTCTCCCATCAGAATTAAACATTTATCGTAAGGCCGAGTCAAAGCTGCGCTCTTCTTTAAAAGGGAATACTACTGATTTGCCAAAACGACTACATAATTAAACCGCTAAAAATGTAAACAAAGTCATTCTTAGTGGTTTGATGTGAAACGAGCCTTTCTACAGAAACGCACCAGACGTCCACCTCAGTAACCTACATCACAGAAGGTTATCACATGAAGGAGTACCAGATACATTGCATATGAAATTGCAATAATAAAGCCTGAGATATTGATTTATGATAGTTCAGGGAGGCTAGCTTTTGCCTATGTTTTATACCATATCAAAAGAACAGTTGCACCAGTAGCTGCCCCAAGATGGAATTGACTGACAAGAAAAGGAACTTGGTGGGTAGGATTGACACTGTGAGACTTGACAAATGATTCACGGCTGCACATGTGATGTAATCAAGGACAGGCCTTATTGCTGTAGTTGGTAGACAATTGTGGACATTCAGTTTAGTGATAATATGACCTCCATGAGTCATCCTGGCAGGCAGCTGCACGACCCAGGATGCATTCCAGACCGTTACGACCAGCTGCCCTTAACACCACGTGTCAACGCCATCAAAGCCCTGAATGGGGGTCATGCCAGACCGTCCCATGGAGTGACTCAGAATGGCAGGGTGGGACACTTTTTCATCTTCAGTAAGTCTCCGCTTTTTGTCTTGGTGGAGACGACTGACGAATTCATGTGTTGAAGGCACTGTGAGTCAAGGCGCCATGATGTACGGATCGATTGTTTGTTGTCATGGCGTTCACTACAGTACTTTGGTGTCACTTACCACTTCCACCCCTACTCCAACAAAATAATATCGGTCGCTGTCCTGAAAGAAAAACAGGTATCTTCCCAAAACAGGCCAACTTTACAGGAGATGGCCAAAACAAAACCTAATAGTCATTTGAATGGGAATGTTCAATGGAACCAGTAACGTCCCTTTCGCTAAGTGGTTTTTTTTGGGCCATTTCTGTGGTTTCATTATTCATGAAATACTCCACACGTGTAAACAGCTCACTATGTGATCAATGAAGAGCATAAAAAGTCAAAAAATCCATAGCAAAAATGAGGTGCAGTGCACTAATGAATTAACCAAACACGTTTTTTCAGCTTTTTTCTGTTTCCCTTCTTTTTATTTTACATTCTGAACAAAAAAAGCTGATCTGTTTAGCCCATATGGTTGACCTCAACTGACTACACAAGCTTGTGGTTCTTGATTTAAGCTCGCCTCGAATGGGTCTTCGACAACGGCACTTATGTAATTTGGCCATGTTTATAGGCACAGCCTTTCACAGGTTCCATATTAAACTACCTCAAGAAAACGAAAGCAAAGAGAGCAGATACGAGAGAAAGAGAGAGAGATAGCAGAGAGAGAGAGAGAGAGAGAGAGAGAGGGGAGAGAGAGAGAGTAATGGACCGCACTTTTAAGCACATTTTTTGGAGAGGCTTGAATTGACAGCGAGAAACGACAGGCATTGTCCCAACACAGAAAGAGGAAACAATCGACAATGTTCTTTTGTGAGAATTAGACAGCTGAGCTTAAAACACACAGAAGAACTCTCACAAGCCTTTGGCCGGAGTGTGGAAGAAAGCATGCAGCTCTGTTTATTGCTTTTTATCACAGAATTATCATACAAGCTGGTAAACGTCATTTACTGTAATGTAATGCTCCCTACTCGTTTTTTTCTCTATCCAGCTCTCATTCACACATACGCACACACACAACACACACACACGACACACACACAACACCACACACACACACACACACACACACACACACACATACGCACACACACGCACACACTCTCTCAGAAGTGTGCAATTTTAACCTCTCAACTTGGAATACAGATATCATTTTATGCCCTTCATGAATATTCAATGCAAAAACGCTTGCCGTTTTGTGATCTTGCGTTTATGTATGCATAACTGAATAACAGTGTTGTGTGTGTGCGTGAGCGAGAACGAGGGAGAGAGAGAGTAAGCATATGCGTGATTGCATTTCACTGGGTATTTTATGATGAGTTGTAGTTTTAATAAAAGATCAGATAATAATGTAGGAGATGTTGTGCACAATAGAAGTGTTATGCGGGGGCGGGCCCAGCTGCTAAAACACAGACAGCTTCGGTACAAGGGACCAGTCCCACAGAGACATTGAAGCAGAGATAACTGAAACATGTTGTCCTTTAGTAAATAATCACAGGCAGACAACTCTTTTTATGTATAAGTTTATTCAAATTCCATTTGTGCTGCTACTATTAGGCCTATTTCCATCTATTTCCCAATGGTTTTTTTTCTTACTGTGTTTACTGTGTTTTATTCACACTGCTGTGAGAATTTTTTTCTATTTTTCATGTAAGCTTATTTGTAGCTGCATAAAATTAATGTAATTGTTTTTGCACAGTAACACTAAACGTACTATAAACTAGGGAAGCACCTACATAATAAAATTGTTGCGCAAAGTTTCTTCTGATGCCAATATGCAGAATTAATAAGTCAAATGAGCACATATTCAAAAGTCACTTTGAAATACTAATCCAGTCTAAACATGTATACAACATGGATGTTCTCAAACCATAGTAATATTTGTGTTGGGTTCTATTGTTATATATGGCAAAAATCAATCGGATGGTTTTTATCCATCTTAAATAGATACTTCTCAGAGAGTAGATAGTTCATTCAGAGTCCTTGTTTGAGGTTGAATAAAACCAGTTCAGTTGTTTTCTTACTGTATAAGCTATTTCTTGCTTTTTTTCTCATTGCTTACATCTAATTAAATAAAACCTGATTTTTGAATAACTGATATGAACGGTCAATTGCCTGGAAACTTATAATAACTGAGTGGGTGGTCTCTGACTTTTCCACAGTGCTATATGTTACTAGATTGAATTATTATAGGTCAGTCTTTCCATCACCAACCACTGAAGTGCCAGAATGTTCACGGTAGTGGTCCTCCAGGACCAGAATCAGAAAACAGGTAAAGCAAAATAGTGAATATTTGACTTCTAATGATTCAACTAACACAAAATTAATGCATTTCCCTTTTGCGTTTACTCTTTGCTCTGCCTTCTATGGACTTGACTATATCATCGAAGGAAGCACACATAGTCAGACACACATTAACGATTTTTGGACTACGTCTAGAATTGACTGCTGTGATTATTTTAACAGTAGTGTAGTTACGCAGTATACACTGTTCACACACATTAAGTGCTTCTCCTTGTATCTGTATTCTTTGTTTCAGTTGAATCAGGTCCATTTACTATGTAGGTGCTTTGATGTTGATCTGGATCATACTTAGCACCGAGGTGACTTGTCATATTAAACCATGTAGATGTTCCATAAATTTTATCAAAATTAGTCATGATTGTTATCCCGGAGCAACACTGGTGACTTGTCAAGTGATAAAAAGATAATGACAAAACTAGAGATCAGAAAATGATTGAAAGAGAAAGAAAAATTGAGCTGGACATCTGAGTGATCTGGATTATGACTTTATGGGAGTATAAATGAAAGAACTTTTGAGGTAACAGAGGGTAGTTTATACACTGTTATTCACCAATGAAAGACTCATTGTAGTGTCTCTTCAGCCATCAGTCATGCATAGTGGAGGATCAGTGTACGTTTGAGAAGGTGTAACAACATCTGGAGCTGATGCACCATAAAGATATAGTACAAATGATTATTGGTTGTTTCAATTCTTTTTTCCTCCACGATTCAGCCATGCACAATGAAAATCTACAGATTTCCCATGGTTTTGTTTTAGTAATGTTCATAAATTTACCCTACCCTGCTACATCCTAACAGGTAAGCCTACAGCCCCATGCTAAGCCTTTTTTCCCCCTTTTTGTTGTTGACTTTTCCCGTGCTGAGGATATCTGTTCACCCAGTCTTATGGGTAGTTCAATACATTACATTCCCATAAGTATCTAAAATTAATTCCCTCAGTTTTACCCATTTCTATTAATTTTCAGCTTCACCAATTTCTGTCTGGAAGGTTCAATTGTATGCACACAGCTTATATAGCCTCCATTGGAAAGTTCTGGCAACAGCATAAGATGCTCTGAAGCATTCCAATGGCAAGTGTTGGCTCAATGAGTATATGTCCCTGCACTGGGCTGTGGAGCAGTGGAGCTGTATTCTCTGCATTGACAGAACGCCATCCAATATCTTTGGGATGAGACAGAATGGCATTCGTGATCAATATCTAATCATCTGCCCTTGGGGCAGAATGCAGTCAAATCCTCACAGCAATGTCCCAACAATATTTTTTACTGTTACTGCAGTGGAGAGGTTTCAGGTGTACGTTTAATCCCTTGGAAATATTGACTGGACAAGGGTCCGCTAACCCTTGGACGTATGCTATATGTAAGTTAGCCAGAGTACACATCCCTAATCCTGAACAGTGCAGTGTTCATCCTTCAAGGGTTAAGTGAGCAGCTGTTGTGGTGCTTGAAAGGCATAGACAAACATGCTCAGACACAGCGAGACCTTCTGCTCGCTCATTAAAGGTTTATTTAACATCGGGCCTTCAGTGGCACATTGCCTCCGAGTTTAGTGTCTGCAGCAGCACCAGCGTGTGTAGGTGTGTTTGACCAAATGGTCTTTCGGCATTCTACAGGTAATGAGAGGACTCGCATCCTAACGGCTTAAAGTAAAGTTCAGCAGGCCAGTAATGAGGTGTGTGGGTATGGTCATGTTGAATGGAGTGAAAGCAAGCAGATGCAGCGGTGGAACTAGTTAGAACAATGAAGGAGACCCTGGACCGATGAGACAGAGGAAGAGAGAGTGCGAAAAAGAGAAAGGGATGTTAAAAGGGTCCTTCTGCTCTTGGCTGATAACAGGCCGAGAGAGGGAGAGAGAAAGAGTGAGAGAGATTTGTGATGGTAATCTTGAAGACGGCTACTACTTTGATTAAAGTGAGGAAAGTGCAAGCATAAACTTTTCCCATCATGCATCAGCACTGCCTGACTAATGGCCTTTAGTGGCGCGCCTCATTCAACAGCTGATTTACATCATCCCTCATTACACACTCACAGACACACACTGATTCACACTAGGGGTCGGAGATTTGATGATATGTTATCGTTATCAAGATCAATTACATCATGATACGCTTTTCTGAGTGTATTATGGACATCGGCAGTTCATCTACCACACTAAATAACTGTATGTATCACAAAGACAGATTGAGAGCAAATATAGAGAGCCTGTAAACAACAATAACCAGTGTTTAATAACCATACTACCCTCATAGGAAGTTGGGCCAGCATATTATTTACTTTATTAAAGTATAGTTTATAAACTTTATAAGTTTCAAGGTCAGTAAAATGCTGGGAACATACTAACAGAAAAGTATGCTACAACTAACAGAGCACTTTTTTGGCATGCAGATGTAATCATGGTAAAGGAAAAAAGATGGATGCTGCTGCAGCAGCTTTCAGGTAGAATAACAAGCCACACATTCACTCACATTACCTCAAGTTCTCTTTGAAGGATAGATGTCAGCTAAGCTTTGTGAGGGCATCCTCCCACCCACACTATGTCCCCTTCACATCGCTGCAGTGGTATATTCAAAGATATGTCTTCAACTAGGCACATTTTCCCTTGCAAAGTGGCTAAGAATGTGGCCAGTAATGCCATGGGCACCCGCTCACAGAACTCACAACCTCATGTAGAAAGGGCCACTCGCTACGCATGTGTGCCCCTCATGCTTGCAGTTCACTCATACCCATAGGAGTCCTAGCATTATCATTAAAGTGTAGAACCTTTTTTGTACTCTTGTTTGTTTAGTCAGTGCAGCTATGTGACAAGAAAGCACTCCTCTAAGCACATGCTTGTATGCCATGCACACGCACGCACACAGACACACACAAACCCCAATCTTCAGGCCCTGCATGAACCCGTTGAAATCGTTCTGCAGTATTGAATCATTAATGGCCTATATTAAATCATGGAAATGTTTGTTCTGTGTTGTTTCCTCTATTAATTATTTCCCCCATTAGAAATAGCTTTTATTATTACTCAATTACCCTCGTAGATTGTGAAAAACATGCCCCTTACGGTAACAGCAGGGGAATTTAAATGGCCAATAAAAATGCCATTTCCAATAACAAATCAGTTGAAAGAGGTAACCAATATCCAAACAGTAATTTGGTGCTGCTGCCAGGGTGTGTGAGTGTGTGAGTGTGTGCACATGCGTGTGTGTCTTTGCCTATACAATTGTGTGCTAATATGACACTGATTTCAGTTTCCTATCTGCCTTAACCATTTATTATTATATTGTAATGGCTTTTTATGCTGGTTTCCAAAGACAGACAGTAAACAGCACTGTTATTATTAGAACATTATTTGAATGGACCATTTTACATTAAACAGTGAATCTGTAGCGGTATCATATGCATGGAATGTTATGGGTGTATGAGTGTGTACATGTCCATGTGTGTGGGTGTGGGGAGTCATGTATTTGGCTACCTGTGGTGATTAAGACCTTGTTTACAGCTGGTTGTGTCTTACTTCTTCAGCATCAGGCAAATGGTTGTGTGCAAAAGTTTAAATGCTCCCAGTCAAAATATTTTGGTTGATTTAGTGATTGAAAGTAAGTTGACACATTCTGCAGAAAAACAAAAAACAAAAATAAAATAAAACATTCATTCATTCCACTTATCCTTCTGGGTTACTGGTGGTGCTGGAATGCTGCTGGGTGGAGGGCAGGAAACACCCTAGACAGGTCACCAGTCTGGTGCAGGCGGATACGCAGACATACACATTTAAACACGCAGACAAACAGCGGCAGAACGCTGCAAACTCCTAATAGAAATGTATCCAGACGCCCTAGCTGGGAATTAAACCCAGGCCCTTCTTGCTGTAAGCTAACAGTGCTCCCGACTGCGCCACTATACTGGCCAAACTTCAACGTCTTTTATTTATTTATTTAGAGGATTTTCAACACCATATCAAGTAAAACCTCTATCTGACTCATATTCCCCTCCCATAGCCTACAGCCTGTAACCAACAACCTTCAGCCTGTTATGAGGTGGGCATTTAAAGGACCAATAAAGTCAAGTCAACTCAGTTGTTGTTAGGTAGACCTAGGTTGATAGTCTGTCACCAGGGCAGAGAGTGAGCATACAGAGAAAGCGGATGTGACATCCTTCTTAAAATCTAGTGGATGGTACCTGAAGATGTCAGTGACGTCACTGAAAGTAACTTCTTTGGCGCTGACTGCAGGCAGGATGCAGGTGTTGGCTGGTAGTACCGGTAATGTGTGTGTGTATGTGTATGTCTGTGTGGGGGCCTGTGTGTGTGCAGGTGTGGGGCTGATAAGGTTTGAATGTGCCTTTTAATGAGTAAGTGTATAATTTCTGCTTTGCTTAACATTTGACTGAACAAAGATTGCGTCAAAATGGACACTACAACTTGGCTCGGACAGAGACGGGATAAAAGAGGTGAAGGGGAAGAGGTGTAATTCAGGCTCTAATAAGACACTCACGGCTGTGGAAACTTCCTTCCTGTCTAGCTCAGGCCTCTAACTGAAACGAATGGGCCTGTGAAGCCAGACGCTGCCACAGACAGCCTCATTTCCTCCACTCTAATGGCGTGCAGGTGAATAATTGTGCTGATCGATGGCAATATTCACTGCCCCTAGCCCACACAAGCTTTAGAAAGGAGAAGGCTTTGGCTCCTTTTCTTCGCCCGAATAATCCATTGCCTCTTTCTCTTCTAACCTGTCTGACCGCTCGGTGCTGACGCTCAACAGTCCAGTGCTGTGGTAGCCATGGTATTTTACAGCATCTCAATTAAGTCAATGTCTCAGTTTAATCAGGGGAATGGGCCTCGGTGTAATTACTGGATTAAATCGATCCACACCACTCATAAACTGACCTTTATTTGACGTTTGTTGGTAATGGGAATGGTAAGGTATGTAAAAAGTGACTGGTGTCAGCAGTCGCAGTAACTACAGTTGAATTAACCTTAGGCCTCAGTGTTTTTACTGTTATTTGCTATTTAAATTAAAATATGAATTTATTCTACATTTTGTAATTAACTAAATTTACATTCTATATTGACAGGTTTAAGTCATTATGTAGTAATAATACTCATTTAGTAATAATACTCATCTACCTATGTACATAAATGTCTGTATGATTTGAAAGAAAGAAAAAAAACATTTTCTAAACTGTTGTTTTTTTTTGTTATTGCAAACTAAGTGATCAGCAGTCACTAAAAAGGCACTGATGGAGATACCTAAGTCTACAAGTCTACAATATGTGTGCATGCGATGCAAAGTGGCATTACTGATGCTAACTAAATGAACTGCTTTATAAATCCTGACAGTCCATTTCCTAAAATATAATATGCTATACTATATATACCGTGTGTGTGTGTGTGTGTGTGTGTGTGTGTGTGAGTGTGTGTGTGTGTCTGTGTGTGTGTGTGTGTGTGTGTGTGTGCGTGTGTGTGTGTGTGTGTGTGTGTGTACTGTACTGTGGGCATATATTCCAGCAGATACAGGCAGCAACTTCAGGTTACATTCACATCAAGCATCATAATGTGGGAAAAAATGTGATCCCTGCTATTTTGACCATGGCATGATTGCTTGTGCCAGACAGGCTCCTTCGAGTGTTTCTATAACTGCTGATCCTTTGAGATTTTCATAAACAACAGTCTATGGAGTTTTCCTTAGAATGGTGCAATAAGGAAAACAGCATCCAGTGAGCGACAGTTCTGTGGATAGAAACGCCTTGAGAGGTCAACAGAAAATGGGCAGTTGGCTACGGTAACTCAGATACTCAGTACCTCACTGTACAATTATGGTGAGCAAAGAATGCACAACGTGTCAAACCACATATGGGTTACAACAGCAGAAGACCATGGCAGGTTCCACTGTCAGCCAAGAACAGAAAGTTGAGACTGCAGTGGGCACAAGGGAGCCAAATCTGGACAATTGAAGCCTGGAAAAACCTGGCCTGGTGAATCTCGTTTTATTCTAGAGCACACAGAATTGGCAGGTCACAGTTTAGTGAATGCATGAATCCCAAGACCAGCCTGTTTGTATCGACTGTCCAGGCTGAAGAGAGGCTAGTATAAGGTATGGAGGATGGTTTCTTGGCACGCTTTAGACCTGTTAAAACCAATTATCACTTAAAACCATTGCCTATTTAAATGCTTTTGCCAGCCTAGTGCCCTTCATGGCCATGATGTACCATCTTCTAATGGCTACTTCCAACGTGATAAAAAAGCATGTTACAAAACAAACTAGTCTCATAAACATGATAATGAGTTCTGTGTTCTTCAGTGCCCTTCCCAGTCAGCAGGTCTGAATACCACAGAAGACCTTTGGAATATGGTAACATGGGAGATTCACAGGATGCAAGTGAACCTGAAACATCTGCAGGTATTGCAAGATGCAATCATGCCAACATGGCTCAGAAGAGTTGAGACAGCTTTGAGAATAAACGGAGGTCCTACATCCTACCCAGCATTAGTACAGGTTTCTTAATGATGCAGTGGGTGTGTAAAACAAAAGATGATTTGGCATTTTAGATGCTTATGAAAGTATAGTTTGTCTATTTATGTATTTTCCAAATGTTATTATGGTTTAACCATGTTTAACCAATAAAGCTATTTTTGCAAATTATTGTACATGGTTATTTCTCTGGCTCTGCAAAATCACCCGCTTGTGGGGAATCAAAGTACAACCAATATTACAGAATGTTTGTTCACAT
Organism: Prochilodus magdalenae; assembly: GCA_024036415.1. Classification (NCBI taxonomy): domain Eukaryota; kingdom Metazoa; phylum Chordata; class Actinopteri; order Characiformes; family Prochilodontidae; genus Prochilodus; species Prochilodus magdalenae. Next base: position 404,589 of record JAMWET010002991.1, read on the forward strand.
GTTGCTTGCAATTACGTCTTACCATCAGAGAGGTCCTACGTAGCGTTGCTTTGAGTTTCTCTGAATTTGAGCATCTTCCAATTTCCATAAATGTCATGTAAATGCAAAACAGGGAAATTTGGTATACATAAAATTTGACCACTGGTACAGTAAGCATTTTTATATGAGCTAATTATTAATAACTAATACAACTCAATATGTTATATTTCTTGTGCAATAGGCGGTATGTACTTTTAGATAATTAAGAAAAACTAGTGGAAATTGGTACACAGAATTTTCAAGATGTAAGGATTAATAGGTCCCACACACACTGGACACTGAAGAGCAGTTTAGCACTGCTCATTGTACAGCGCTTCTGTTGGAGAACACCCAAAAGTTAGCCCAGTTGAGAAATAAACTCAGCATGTCCGAGTTTTGAAAGGTCACTCTGGGTCCTCTTGGGAGCTGTTTGTATATGGAGGACAGGCTAATGTATTCCAAAAGCACTTTTCATCATTTGCACACTCTTTTATCCTGTGGGAGCCTGCTGAAAAAAAAAACCTAGGCCTAAGCTCATTCTGCTTCATGCATAATGAACCTACGAAGCTGTCTGAAGTTGTAATGCTTGATCATCTATTCAGTATTATCATTCATAGCTATGTAAATGGGATTTCCAGAAGGAAATAGTTGCAACTGTTTTTGTTGCCATTTTGGCCAAAATACAGCACACCTTTAACCTAACTCCCAATCTGATGATCCTTGAGGTTCCAGAGAGGCTTCCAGAGGAAAATAACTTGTGGACTCCAAGTGGGAGTTCTATTTCTTTATCTGAAGTGGTTTACGTGTGGTGTACTGGCGTGAAAGGCTGTGTGATCATTTGTGTGTGTGTGTGTGTGTGTGTGTGTGTGTGTGTGTGTGTGTGTGTGTGTGTGTGTGTGTGTGTGCGTGCGTGCGTGTGTGCGTGCATGTGTGTGTGTGTGTGTGTGTTTGTGTGGAGTTTGTATTGAATATTTTTTTAACTGGTTGAATATGACTGGATTTGTCAGCATATGCAGCCTCTATTTAATAATACTGCAGCTACTACAGCTGAAGATCTCGTATGTCTTTCCATTTCTTGGAATTAAAAAAGGTCACAAATTTAATTCTCAATTTCCAGTCAAAACATGCATTAATTATTATATTTATTTTTTCATCATTAGGAAAAAATATATTCAAAGGACCAATTTGTGGGAAGATGCAACCTGTTGAATTCATACAAGACATATAACACATAAGAAACACACAGCTCCCCTCCTCAATATAAGCATTAACAACTGTTTACGTACAAGTCCAGAAGAAATGTTGCTAATTCAGCTTCAAATTTCATCCTAGTGGAGGAAAGCAGCACCAATGTTAACTCTTATTCTGCTTTTATTTGTATCATGTTTTTGTTTGCTGCCAAACACATATTCTTCCTGAGAGTGTACAGCTGTGGTGGTGAAAATGGTCACTTGCCAAGAGCCTAAGCCTTCAGTTTTTACTGACCCTTTCATTGGCTACATCCCCTAAATGATCTCATTGGGCGCTGAACCTCCCTTAACAGATTGACAGGATGAAAGAGTATGACATTGGGGCAGTGCTGCTTCATGCTTTCATGATGGACTGATGGCAGACTTGACATTACAGTGACTCACTATTGCCTCTGTAGCAATGATGAGGCAGGACAGGCCAGGACTAGCTGGTTAGCATACGAACTTCAGCAGATATCTCAATACACAGGGGTCTTGACATATTGTCAAAACTGTAATTTCTTCACATTGTGTTGATCATTTTAGTTCATTTTGGAATGTATTAAACTGGAATCTTACAAATTGCAGGTCTAACTAAAGATAATATAATGTTATACATCTTTGTAAGTGTTTATTAACAATTCTGATGATAATTCTTATTGATAGTTTTAGTAGTAGTTCTACTATAAATACATAGAGGTTTTAATAAAGACTTTAATGTTCAATTAAATCAAGAAAATTACACTTCAATCCTCTGGGACTCCTGCATGTGAAGTTATTTCAAGTGAAGAGATAGCAGAGCATTAACTCTGTGTTCTCAGTGGATTCGTTTGATAATTCCATTGTCAATTCTGACGCTGTTTCTACCACTGTCTTAAGAACGAATCCACAAAGGCAGATTCAGCTAACTGTAGGTTTAAATTAGAACAATAGCTGAGTTAATTCTTGCTAAATTACAGTCATGCCCGGTCAGCGTGCAGCGTTCATGCTGCATCAGGTTTTCATTTGATTGGTCCCCTTTTGCATCCAGCGCCCCAATTTAACTTTAAACAATGTAAGCGTCAACCTAAGCTGATTTTAAATAAAGCAGCTGCAGTGTTTGGTGGGAGAAGATTACATTGTAAACATTACTACCACAGACTGGTAGTTTGTAAAATGGGACCAGTAACGTTGTCAAATAGTCTTGATCAGTTTTGTAGAAGTCTAAATAAACATTCAGAGCATTCACTGTAAGTGAGAAGGGGTCTGAGGAGCAGTCACTCTGTGGTTGAGTGGGCAAGTGGGCCAGCAGCTTCAGGAGAGACAGCTGATTCATACAGAGTGGCACTGGAGAAGTCGCTATTAATAGACAGACACATACTTTATAACACACCCATGTACACTTTAATCCAATTCAATCTCTAATATTCATATAGTTAATCTTAATCTCAATCTCACGTTTGGCACACTCGTGTCCCTCTACTGCGGACTCTCGTACAGGATTCACACATAATCACAGAAACATTCAGGAGAGCAGTCTGCTGTGGTCTACAGTACTCCACCGTACTTTGGCAAACCTGCCTCCAGCACGTACATGTGTGCCACAATGTGCTTTCTGTGTTTCTATCACTGCACAACGGATCCTTTGCTGTTTGATCCTTTGCCAATGGGATTTTTCTAATGGCATCTTCAAAATCATTCTAAGGGCAGTCTTTTTTTTCCTTGTATACGGACTATTCAGTCAGATTACTGTAAATTATAGCCACACAAAAGTCACACAATGATGTTTTTCAGCACTTAGATATGTAGATCATAATGATCTGTTTAAACACAGAATTAATAACAAATAAATGGAGGTGATATGCTAAATATATAAACAACATATATATAATTTATTGGTAACATTCTATTGGGAGCTGATTGTTCCAAACCCTAACCTCTAAATTTATACTTACACTAAAATGCTTAAAATATGTTTGTTTTTTTTCATTTTTTTTTATTTGTTGTGTTTTCTTACAAATATTTTTGTTTGGATTTTAAAGTGATGAAGAACTGTTTAGATTTTTCCTTAGTTTAATTTTTAAATTACAAAAAATATGTTTATATTTTATAAAACATATATTCTTGTTATCTTTTTCTAAAAATTCTTACATTTAAAATTGTATGATTGTAGACAATTATCATGTCTATAGTTTTTTTAAGACACATGCTTAGCAATGTCACAGGTGATTGATTAAAGGATCCATATCTCCGACTCCCTGAATACTAGCAATGCAATCCACGGCTCATTGCAAAAGGCACCATATTGAAAAAAAGCACCATATTTTTAATGTCTGATTTGTGAAGTCACTGGTTGCAAAGCATTTCCTTTTCTTGTAGCAGTATTTATAAGTTTCACAATGGCATTCTGGGAACAAAAGGAAAACTTCCTGCTAAAAACATTAATGGAACATTGCACTGCATGTTCTTATACATTGCTGAAGCATTTATCCACAGTAAAACATACAAAGCACAATAGTGTCTGTTGGAAGCTTCAAATGCTGTGTATATCTACATCTAGGTACATTTAAGTTAAACCTGGCTTGGTTCCATCATAATATCCCCACTGAAGTGGAAAATATTGTAGCATTATTGTAGAGATGCCTGTCAAGTTAAATATAAATTTAGAATTCTGTATTGAACCTGTCTATGTAATGATCTACACAGCTCTTTCGAGTGTATGAAATGTCCGGCTAAAAGCAGCAATAAGGTTTTGGCAATAAAAATGATTTACATTTGCTGATACCTGCAGATATTCTGATACGGCATATTTAAGCTTCCTACTAGTCTCTCGTACAGTAAGAAATAGAGCCTTTCTATGAAAGTCCTAATGAAATTTCTATGAAATATCTAGGCTGGAAAGTCAACAGAGAAAAAAGAGAGGGGAGAATGAAGCACTGAAATAATTGTATTATATGTGTATGGAGCTCTCTTTCACACACTTTCTCTCTCTCTCTCCCTCTGTCAGCTACTCCCACAGGAAGAATGTTGTGAAAAGTTGGTGTCAGGTGTTTTAGAAGGTGTTTGGAGAACACAGGATTATTGTTTGAGAACAATGTGACTTGAGCAAGGCTTTGTATTCATTGTCTTCTACAGACAATCAAAAGCCTCTGTTTAGCTCTATCAGAGCTTGTATAGGTAGTGTATACATTAAGCCCTGGACGGCTCTCTGTTTCTAGCTCTGCAGGCTAACTATGCTCCAACCAAGCTGGACACATCCTGGAGTGTATTCATATGCTTGCAGCGTTTGACCCTTGCTTGCCTTTCAAACCCACTGCACATTTCACTGTACAGAGAGCAAAATATGACCCAGCTTTCCAATCTAGATTCCCGACAGATGCTATTTACTGTAATATTAGCTGTCATGATGGTGTTTTGAAATCTTGACAGCGTTGTTTAAGCTACACCTCGTGACAAATTTCTCAGAGTTGCCGCAACAAACATGGGTTTCTAATTTATTCTGCTTCACTTTATTTTGCATCAGCTTTGCATCAGTCTTGTGTCAAAAGAGAGTAAGTCCAATTAGCGAGATCCAAGGCAGGTGGAGTGGATACTCAGTGAGAGAAAGAGGTTTTGACAGAGCTTGATTCACACCGAGAAGATCAGTGGGGTTTTAATTGCCTCATGGGAGAGAAACAAATGGAATAAGAGAAGAGAGAGTAGGATTGTGCATATGAGTGTATTCTGCACACAGACTAGACTACATTGTAAAGTGCCCGTTATGTTATTACTGTTTTTTTGGTAATCGAACCAATAGGAATGCTCCACAATTGCACTATTAAAATTGCTTTACATTTACAATTACACTTTTGCCCTGTCCTGGAGATTCCTGTTTTTCTTTGGACAGTGGTACTATAAATCTGTGAACAAATGTAAGTACATATAATATAACATATAGAATAATTTTGTATATATATTATATATATATATAATAAGTTTGTTGCTCAATTAATTACATTAATTCAATGTACATTTTGTAACAGCTGTTTTAATCTACCTTCATCTAAAGTGTGTCTTTCTTTCTGCAATATAAGATTGCACATGCAATAACGTTCCATGAAATTTGACTTATTATAAAATATCTCAGATTCAAATTACCTACACAAATAAGTTGTTTCCATAAAGCTGCCTGAAATTGTTCCTTGGAGTAAGGTCTTTGAAGAACCCAAATTACATGTTTTTGTGATGAATTATGTCACAGTACACTTTTCTAAGCGTAATGTACATCTCACATTTTTTGAACTCACAGAACTTAGTACTTGCAGAACACTAAGGCAGTTCAGTTTGTAAAAGTATTGCAGTTGTAGGTTTATTATTTATTATTATTATTATTAGTATTATTATTATTAGTAGTAGTAGTAGTAGTAGTAGTAGTAGTAGTTGTAGTATTTTGTGGCACTGTAGTTCTGTTGTTCTATTTTCTCATTAAATTCATTTATTAAATCTTAAAATAACTACATATTGTGATGCATGTTATTGTGTATTGTAATGTATTCTATTACTATATTACCCTCCCCTAGTACCAAGTACATCATAGAGCTGTGCATCCAAAACAAGAACCATTTAGAAGCCTTTATTTTGAAGAGTGGATCCAAGTACTTGTGCTTGGTTGCCATTAGGTTGTTTATGCCGTTTGTCTTTGTTTCTGTTATCTGTCCAGGCTTTTTTTTTTTTTTTTGAGTGATGCCATAGAAGAACCATATGTAGTTCCCTAAAAAAACTTTAAAGGAACCCAAAACATTCACATATTGTAAATACAGATATCGGTTTATGGGTTCTTCCTTAAAAATTATTTGGGCATAGTTGCCTCACTTACCTCAGACTGCAGCTCATCACACAAGTGCATAAGCAACTGTGTAGTTGTTAATAACCGTATGTTGTTATCTGCATGTTTTAAGACTTTTAAACAACATACCAGATAAACCAGTCCATTACTGCCGGGTCCATTAATGTCTCAGTACACTAGTGATCATCAAGGGCTTTTGCAGTGATGTGATTTATTACAGATCCCATATATTTGTGTTGTGTCGTAGGTTTAAAATTCCACTCTTGAACTCAGCAGAGGGTCAATGCTGGTGTGTGTTTATGCTACTGTATATTTATGTAGTGACATCTGTCAGTCATGCTGACTTTAGTCCAGCCAAGGCCATGCACAGTGAGAAGCTCTGTGTGTGTGTCTAATATCTTAAATGAGAATTGATTTTTTGTCTGGTCTGACTGACCTCCTCTTCTCCCCTTTTTACAACAAGCCCATTTAACAGTCTTAGGTACACATATACTTAAACTGACAGCCTGACTTTTACTGTCTTGTAGGACAACACAAACACACTCGTACATTTAAAAAGCCTCAGAACGTTAGACAAACTTTAACACCACTAATGCATATGCATACACCATATATAACCATATACTAATGGTCTTCCCTTCCACAAACTATGCTTTACACTGGAGCTTTAGATCAGGCTTGAGGTTTTGGGGCAAAGGTTTTCTGTCCAAGACTGACCTGACCCATTGCATAATATTCTGAATATATATATTATGCTCTCCCTAAACCACATTCAAATTTATTTAAATTTAGTAAGAAAATTCTGACCTGACCTGACAGATAAGGAAAGAACACAGGTTTCCAAAACTGGAGGATACAGATTTAATGATTATTACATATTAAGGATACAGATTTGGAAGTTCACCAACCATGCAAGATCTGTTACCCTCATATAAACAGTACTAAAAGAAAATCAGCTCTTTTTGCCACAGGTGTTTCTGTCCATCCCTCCACTGTGAGTGGTAGCTTAATGCTACAAGTCTGGATGGTGGTAAGCCGTCAAGAAGGTTTTGCTGAGAAAGAAAATTATTTGTAAATCAAACAGCAGAGTCCAATCCAGAGTCCAGATCAAACTGTCACGGAATGTGTTAAGTTGTGTTGATCAATTGGATTGTAGAAAATACAACCAAATACTAAGGCTGAACTTTTGAGGTGTACATTTCTGCGAAAGCAATATATATATATATATATATATATATATATATATATATATATATTCTTGATTTTTCTTATATTTTACATATATATATATTCTTGATTTTTCTTATATTTTACATATATATATATATATTCTGTATGTGTTAGAAAAATGAATAACTATTTAATTGCTGGTAATGAAATAGATGGAACCAGGTGTACCTTTAGATGTACCTTAACTGTGGTGGCTGTGGCGACAGCTAGGACTGTGATGATAACAGCATTACTGCTGTCATGTGATGCCTACTTTGAGTTTAAGCTTATTAGCATCATCACTGCAGGGTTTTTTGTATGTACTTCTTGTTTGCTGCTGAAAGTTGGTTCACTATCGTTAATCAGGCCAGGCCTCCGTTAACTACTTTGCTAAAGTAAGGTTTGTGAGCTGAAAAATACCTGAGGAGAGGAGATCTGTTTATCTAAAAGACTGACTGCCTTTCTCTGTCTACATTCTAAGCCATGTTATCTAATGTAGCTTTCTGGGATCTCAGTGTGGCTTTAGTTTAACATAGTAATCAGTCACTGAGTCCCAGTAACTTATTGCTGCAGACTTGAGAATTAAAAGTTTGAAGTGTTCTTGGTATACTTGTTGTCATGACTGATGGGCATTTAATTCCCAGAGTGCTGCACCAACAACTCTAAATCTATCACTATCACGCGATGCTCTTGGTTTTGGCCTTTGGACCTGTTGTGCTGTAAAGGAAAAGTATTAATAATAAAATAAAATAATAATGAAAATAATTAACCGTTTGTTACACATAGAGACAACTGAAACGGTGAGGGTAATCTTCAGTGTCCATATACCTGCATTAGATTCTGGCAGGGTATGGGAATTCGGTTCACACCTTTTTAAAACAGCGTTTTTGATGTTTTGGACATTGCTGAATGGGGTACAGTGGCCTGATACACTGTAGGTGGTCGTCCAAATATAATATAATATAGTTTTTGAAGGGAGATTGGCTTAGCAGATTCAACTCAACAGGTTTTTGTATTGAGAGCTCCTTCACAGCATTTCACAGAGAGTACTGTAATAACAGTGGCAGAGCTTACTATAACCACTACCAGTAAGCTCGTCTGGAGTCGTGGGCTGGAGGTCAGGGAACCAGCCTTGTGACCGGAGTGTCGCTGGTTTGATTCCCTGAACTGACAGTAACGACTGAGGTGCCCTTGAGCAAGGCACCTAACCCCAAACTGCTCCCCGGGTGCCGTGGATAGGGCTGCCCACCGCTTCGGGTAAGTGTGCTCACTGCCCCCTAGTGTGTTCACTAGTGTGTGTGTTTGTGGGTGTTTCACTTCACGGATGGGTTAAATGCGGAGACTAAATTTCCCCACTGTGGGATCAACAAGGGATTAAAATCTAAATCTGCTTCAGTGGTGGGTGGATGGGATGGTCTGCTGGGGCAGTGACCACAACCCACCAATCCAAAGGGATACGTTACTTTATCACATAAAAACCAATACTGTCACAGTCCTAGCGAAAGCCTTGCTTTTTTACTGATATAAATGCTGTATACAGTATATTATATATAATGTTATAAATGTAAAAAATCAACAGACAGATCAAAGCAGAGCTTAGAACAGAACTCACTTATCCTATATCAGTCTTTGTGGATTGTGGTAATAATTCTTAATACACATTTTCAAAAAAGCCCCTAAATTGGGGGGCATGCAAAAAGACTAGGGTCTTCAAGCTAAAAACAAATAGAAAGAAATATCAAAATGAGAGTCAAAAGAATCACTCAGAATGAGCTGTAATAAAACCAACCCTGGTCCTGCCCTGCATTTTTCTGTGCGTTCCTTCTGCTAACATACCTTGTTCAACTAACCAGCTCATTACCAAACCCTTTTAGAGTGGCAGGTGGTGTGTTAAAGCCGGGAATCCTCAAAACTGTGCAGGGCTGGGTGTGATCTTGCCAATAGCTCATTTAAAGTCAGAAACAGCTTTTCTAATTTTAAGGAACAGAGAGATATGGTTCTTTGAAATGCACATGGTACATGGAACCTCGCCATGTTGGACTTTGTGGACCTTGGGTCACCAATACAAAACAGCAGGGGTCATTTAAACCAGCAGTACTCTGAGACATGAATACACCATAAGGAAGTTGTAACTTCTGCAGTGGAGCAAGATGCTGAGTATCTAGGCAGTTAGTTAGCATTAGCTAGAGGTCCTTCTTGTGTCCTTATAGCACCTTCTGACACACACACACACACACACATACACTCTGTATGCTGTCTTCAGCTCTCTCTCTGTCTGATTTCTCGGGCTAATTAAACAGTACAGCTCACAGAGAGATCTTATCAGAGCTGAGAGGTTTGGCAGAACACATTGATTGCTTGCCCTTCTCTCTCTGTTTCTCTCTCTCCCTTGTCCTTATGATGGATAGATTTCGGGGTTTTTCAGTAAGAATAGGACTGAAGGTGGGAGTTAGCAGCTTTATGTATGTATACTAGTTATAAAGTCTCCTGTAAATAACACCATCAATACCCGAGAGTCCATACGTACACATACACCGTAGACACAGCTCATCTTTCTTGCAGAGCCTTCATCCTCCCATCGAAAAAGTACTTTATGACCCAAACGTCGGCTGTTACTGACCAAGCGTAGCGTTATAATTCAGCCCTTGCTGTAGTTCCATTTAGGAGAGCCGGTCATCTTGAGTGGCCCTTTTAAAATATCCCCACTCTCCAGACGCATTAATTATTAAGCAGCCATGTATGGCACTACTCAGTGATTGCCATGGAAACCATGGAGGTCAGGATTGGAGCTGACATCAAGTGCCAGGCCATGAAGGAGAGAGAATAGTCATCATTTTAAAACGAACCGTAAAAATAAGTCTTTGGTCATACAGAGATTGGATCTGATGAAAGTAGAACTGTAAAGGGATTAATAACAGCGGTTCCACCTGTTGTCTAACCTGCTGTGTAAAAACTTCAGTGACCTCAAACTGCCGATGGGATTACGTGCCTTAAACAGTTGCTGCACGTGGGGTCAACACGTAGGCAGTTTATGATGTGCACATTATTTGTATGGAACAGCGATGTGAGCTCCTGTGTGGATGTTTTCATGCTTGCACCACCGAGTGCGGACCCATCTTTTAATGAGAGAAAAATCCAGCATGAAAAACAATGCCTTGGATGCTGTAAAGACTCTCCGCACGCTGCTTTGTTCCAGACCACTGGCTTTGCTAATTGGACGGATTTGTTCCACAAGCATGTGGGGTGGGTAGACAGATACACTAATGCAAAATGAAATCAGGTGACGCTTCTTTTGCCGAAATTCCAGACCCTGACTTTATTTCCAGAAAGTTTGCCAAAACTTCTTCTGAAGCTCCCTGAGTGCTCGGGGTGTTAGGACCCGGACGTTCTGCATTAGGGGTGAGCCATATATGTTCATTTATGTCACATGTAAATGTCAATTATGTCACAATACTCTTTTAATATAAAGTAAAAGTGAGTATAAAGTGGACCCCACATAAACAATTCAGACTAACTACATGTTTGATAACAAACCGAGTAAAATTAGGGTTGTTTAATCAAATTTAGTGCAGCATATTTTGTAAAACATTGAATAAAACCAGTGTAGTGCGTTATATTTTTATTATTATTGTCTGTTTCAACTTATTATTATTAAAACGAGACATACACCTCTAGAGGTAGGACTTCCCATAGGGCCAAAGTACCTTACAACAGGGGAGCGGGTAACCAGTACACTGAGGAAGGGAGTGTTTCTGTTTGCTCTGGATTTGCCACTATTTCCAAACTTCCATGTGTAAAATTGTTAATAACACCAGGAAGTGTTAAATGCTTACTTTATACAGAAACCACTACTTTCCATCAAACTCACTGTCCGCCAATAACAGCTTGGCAATGACACGTTGAATGTTGTGAGTGTGTGTTAGAGGTGGACTGTACAACAGTATTTTATGGTTATCCTGAAATGCTTTTCTGAGGATAGTGGATAGTGGATATTGGTTTCACTCACAGACCAGCTGTGTGTTTACTAAAGGTTTTATTGTGTGCGGAGCCCCTGTAGAGACGTGGTGTGTCTTAGTTCATTTTATTCATGTTTTTTTAGGTAACAGGAAAGAGTTTTGTTGATCAGCAGAAACTTTTAGATGGTGCACACGTTGCTATTTCTTTAGTATGTATTTAGTATTTCCTGCTCACCTGATAGTACCTGGTGACTAACACGTAGTATAGAATGTGCACCTGATAACTAGCAACTAGTGTTCACCACATAGTGTCTGGTCCTCACCTAAAGGTATTGGGAGCCACATATTATCTGATGTTCATCTAATAAGATCTGGCGCTCACCACATAGTATCTGGTGGCCACCTAATAGCACATGGGTTTTTTTTGGTTGATTTGTTACAAGTAACGATTATCTAGCTTATCTAGTTTCATGATGTAGCTTACAGGTCCTGAAAGTTAAATCTGTTATTTTGCTGTCTAATGTCCAGAGTGGGAGCAGTACAGCATCTGCAGAGTCAGTACTGGGAATTGAACCCACCACTTCCTGATTACTACCTCACCTCGCCCCCCGTTAGTCTATCTTCCATCATACGACCACAATTGTACATTTTGACTAGTACAAAATCTTTTCCATGACATGAATTATAGAAGTTATAGAACTTTGCTGGCTGAAATTGATTTCCTGGTATCAGTAAAGCCAGGATTAAAGGCTGAAGCGGCTCGCTGTAGAGAGGGAGTAACTTTCTAAAGATCCGCTCTTCTGACTGTTTTTTGTTGACGCCTCCCTCGAGCTGTCAGTCTCCATGGAGATAATAATCGGAGCGTGTGATTGACAGGAGCGCTCAATGGGAGAAGGCAGAGATGGACGGATAGAGTGCTTCGGCGAGATTGTTTTATGACGTTCAACCTCCGCGACGTCTTCAAGAAAGACTGACAAAGGGATGAAAGGAACGAAGAGACTGCATTTATTAAATTGATTGGAAGACTCTGAGTCATTCCGTTTCAGCTTTAAACTATGCTCTCTCTCTCTTTCCCTCTCTTTCCCTCTGTCTCTCTCTCTCTCTCTCTCTCTCTTTCCCTCTCTCTCCCTCTCTCTCTCTCTCTCTCTCTCTCTCTCTCTCTCTCTTTCTCCCTCTCTCTCTCTCTCTCTATCTCACACACACACACACTCTCTCTCTAACACAAACACACACAAAACACACTTCCAGACCGTGTGAACTTGTCAGCGTGCAGTTTTCTCTCTTCACATCTAAATACAGTGGAATAGAGGGATGTGAAAAAGCTGGCAAAATAAGATGGAAGGAAGTTAAATCCCTCCCCTTTTTCACCCTTTTACACACGAATACATGTTTTTTAAGGTGTTCTGTCTATTATAGAGGTCAAAGACCACAGACTAAATTTAATGTATTTATCTTTTTTTTGTTTTAATATTTTAATAAATGAATTCAGAGTAATTTGATGTAAAATGCACATGCATACCTACCAAACTGTTGACAGTGGTGGTGATGGGAACCCGGCATCCGAAGCATTTCATTCCTCTAAAAGCTTGCTGATAGAAATGTGTATGAATATACTTCCTGATGCCAATTACATGCAGGGTGTTATAAGGCAAGATAGTCCCCAAGAAAACATATTTCTTCAGATTTACCATGCTGTTGTCAGCATTACATACAAAAACTCGTGTGTAGGTTGCCAGATTTTGTTTTTCCCAGGGGGAAAGTACATATTTATGTATTCTCATAACCTAAAGATTATTACCTAATGATGATGTAAACAACAATAACATAAAAAGCCTAGACCCAAGACAGAATGTGCATAGTCACAACAATTCAAAATATATAATTGAAATATGGTAGAATAATATTCCCTACCTAAAGGTACTGAAGTTCTTAGATCTTAGTTCACTGCCATAGGAAAGCTCTCCTGGCTTACTTCACTGCTGGTGGGAATGCATTTTTGTGATGGTGCACAAAAAACAGGAGTCTTTCTCTACCTGTAATGTTTCCCTTTTCCCGAGAGCCACCAAACCTCTAAGGACAGGACTCTAAACACTAATCCATAGCCATACTGACCCAAACTCGTTTATATATCCCTTGTTCTTTACTTAGCAAGTTGCTCAACAATCCCGCATTTCCTTCGGGAAATGCACTTTTTCTAGTAATACTTCTTCATCTTATTTTTTTCCGTTCCAACTCAGATTGTTCGGTATGATTATGTGATGTGTGCTTGTATACAGCTTTTTGATCGGATGCATAGATTCCGTGCAGGAAGGAATTTTCCCAGATTTTTTCCCATAGAGAATGAATAGGATCGAAAAACGTGTACCCATCTAACCTACTTCCACTTGACCTAGAGACGGCATGGGTCGGGGCGCAACAGGAACTCAGTGTTTGATTGACCCGCACTCGTTCATTTCTCTTTCTTATTGCATCCCTTTTTCCTCCCATAGAGTCCCATTCATTTTTGGCCCAAAGCCAGCTGTTTCCTTCGCCCGTGACCCACAAAACTTCACATACTTACTAGGGGCAGGTTTCCAAGCATTTATCCTCCAAACATCATACTGACCCAAACTTGTTTATTCATCCCTCATTCCTTACTTAGCATGCTCCGCAACCAAACATTTGCATCACCAAGCTGATTGGTTGCATTTAAATTGACAAACTGTAAAGGAAGCAGATATCAAGTAAGCATTGTTATTGTTTTCACTGTCATACATAGACGTTTGGTGTCACTATTTTCAAGCAAAGTAGGATTGTTGTTGTCTCAATTGTCTGCAAATTTACAATTTACAGTGAGTGTCCCAGTGTGCACTTAATTTTAATACTAACTAGTTTTTAAGTATGTAGTATATAGTACAGTTACGAATGTCGAAGTTAAGTGTAAAAAAGTCAATTCCTAAGTGGGGTAATGATAATAGTGATAATAATAATAGGTTACAATTCTATAGCGCCTTTCAATTACCCAAGGATGCTTGATGATGGACATTCATGCCCCACAATGCAACAGGAAATGGAAGTTGTGGAGCTTCTCACATCTGGAAAATTCTGGAAAGAAAACTGCAGCTGTGGTGGCTACACCAGTAGGACTAGAGCTGGCGTATAAATGTAAAGTAATGTAAGTACCAAAATCTGTCAAAACGTATAATCAGCCTTTAAAGTCCAACGTAGTATGACATAAGCTTCAGCACTTCCTGAATACTACATCATTAGTAAAAAAAAATTGTAGTATGCTAATATTTTGTGTATCAGCCTGTTTAACTCAATGGAGAAGCAGCCAATATCACATGACTTTAGCTCAGACTTTAGCAAACAAACTATGTGTGAAAACCTAGAGACAGATCATGATACAGACCATGACTGTGTTTCAGAAGAACAGAATAATCTCATTCATTTTTGATACAAAAGCCTGTTCTGATTAAGAACAGTTTTACAGAAGAAAGACTGGTACCAGAGTAATAGGAACCAGAAAAAAGAGATGATGTAACAGCTGAAATCATGGCACAAATATGGCAAAGATACCATGTGAAAAAACTGTCCACAAATTCGGGTTTATTTCAGACGTCATGTGTTTGGGGATGGAAAATTGTGCATCTATTTAAAGACAGAAGGATGAGAGCCTATTAATATAACTTGTGAGCATAACTGTTCTTCCAATGCTTGTTTAAAGCTAGAACTTGCTGTAATTTGTGAATTTCCCCACTGTGGGACAAATAAAGGATTATTTAATTATGCAAGAAGTCGATCATGCTCTATGATTGTGATTAATAGCAGACCTGTACTGTGCTTTCTCCCTCAACTGTACATGTCCAGGATTAGCTTTACGTGCATGAGGGTCTGTAATTTGTGTTTATTCAGTGCTGTTCTCTCTATATTGTAACAGCACAAATTGTCCAATATAGTTATTTAGCTATGTTGTCTTAATTTGTTATGCTGCAACCATATACACAATTCATACAGGAAGCTCTGAGTTGATCATATACAGGGGTTGGACAATGAAACTGTAATTTTAGTGTGGGAGGTGTGCACTGTGCAGGACTTGTATATGTCATTCCCAAGACGAACTGACACTGTATTGGCCGCAAAAGGAGGCCCTACACCATACTAATAAATGATTGTGGTCTAAAACCAGGTGTTTCAGTTTCATTGTCCAACCCCTGTATAGCGCTGGGCCAGTCAGAGACCACCACCATTATATACGTAATTTTTCATGAGATATTTCCTTGGATATTATCTATAAAATTATCCATCTTCATACAGAAAGTGCCAAAATCAGGACCTTATACACTCATCATTAAAGGAATAGTTGCAGGAAGATAAAGGTTACCCGGAACAATAAATAATGATAAATTTAGACTGATATGGATAATATTTTTTTAGCTACACATACAGAAGTAGTGTCTCTCAGTATGGCATTGAGCCACACAACATGCAGATGTCTCAGTATGGAGTTGTAGAGGTTCCTCATTGTGTCCTGTAATAATCCATCCCATGCAGCTTGAATATTCTCGCACAGTTCCTGCAGATTCTGTGGTGAGGTTAAGAGTTACACCAGGCTTTCTGGATATGTAACAACAACCGACAATCTCCGACCATGGATGACCCCCTATCATTCTGAGTCGCATCATGACCGTCTGGCACGACACCTTTTCAGTCTTTGACGATGTTGACAGGGTGCATGTAGTCCTGCATTGTGCACTAATATGAAGACTCCGCGTATATGTCCGCAGTCATGGCTTTGGGGTTAGTCGGGTACAGTGATAAGTCACATGCATGACCGAGTGTGAAACTTGAATCATGTCTTGCGATGTCAATTTAAATTCTGACGGTTGTTTCTTTCTGGCTGCAACTATATGTGCAACTATTCTTTTTAAGATGAGTGTGGTTGGAATTACTTGTATTGTCAGAAGCAGAAAATGCAACCAGCTTGTAAGACTGGACTCTGGAGGTGTGGAAAATCTTTAAAAAAAAACTCTTTGAAAAACTTCAAAAGAAATCTCCAAAAAGGAATAGAAGTTGTAATAAAGGTAGAGTGAGGCCAGGCGTAATACTGAGAAAAACAATCAATAATGAAAAAACAATTATATTATAACTGGCCAAGTCAATCACCTGATCTAAATTCAATACAGTGTGTATTCACATGCTGAAAATAAATCCAGAAGCTAAAAGCCTCCCTAAAATAAACTGCATTGAAGGCCTGGCAGAGCATCATCAGAGAGGATAGCCTGTGTGAATGTCTTCACATACAAAGGGTCATGATTCCAACTGTTGGTGCAGAGAGAAAAGAGTGACTGATAGCGTGACATTATTTAAAGGTGTGTTTGGTAGTAAGAAGTTCTCAGCCTCATGGTCTCCAGCCAAACATAAACAAAGTATCTGATGTCTGTTGTGCAAAATGCTGTCCATAACTGTGGGTCAGTTCTAGTTTGATTGATGGCCCACACTTCTGTGCAGCGCGTTGCATCTGTCAGATGGGAAATAAGCATTGTAAGCAGTTGCTGTGACTGTGTCTTTGGGTGTGGGATATAGAGGTGAATTAAAACATCTGTGAAGGACACAGCACTATATCTTTAGAACGTATTGAAGAGTTCCCGTTTAAGCATTTAGCGGCTATTAGATGAGAAATCCTCAAGTATCTCCCGCAGTGTGTCTCCTGATGGGTTGCATTAGTTCTCGTGTCAGTCAAACACCCCCTTCCTGTCAAAACAGGCAGTTATTGGCCACATCATTTTTCTCCTTCATCATATGTAATTTTTTTCCTTGATTCAACTTAAAGCATTTGTGTGCCTTTGCATACCAATATATCATTTATTTTACATGAACATTATTTTTGTAACTGTGCTTGTTCTGATTGGGTCTGGCTCATTCAACAGGACCTCAAGCTGAATAGCTGTTTAGAGCTTGCCTATGAATGGGCAGTATTCAATGCCGTAAGCTGAAAAGTTTCCATATAGGGACTGTATGGACTGAACAGGAAATAGTGTTGGAGCAGTGTGTGGCCACTAACGGTCAGGCTGCATACTGCAACCTTCTGCTTGCTTCCCTTGAAACCATCTCTTGCTTCCTTTCAAAAGCCAAGCCTAAGTTTATCCTTGTTTATGCAAGGACACTGTTGCGCTCTCTTTCGGCATCAAGCTCTCTTCACTTCTAATTCTGCATTCCTTTAGTTTGACAGCAAGTGAATGAGCAGATGAAGGCTGCTTTTGCCACTTTGGTGTCTCCATCTTCACAGCAGTTGTCATTCTTTGGTTAAACACATAAGTGTATGCGCTGTGAGCTGAAAAAACTCCAGTGAAAACCTACCAGACCACTATGTTTATAGAATGAAAATACGCTGGGCTCCGCAGGCAACGTCATGTTCCCCCTTATTAGAAGGCTTTGTCCCCTCTCTGCTCAAGAATACTACTGCTTTCAATTTAAAAAATCTTAAGGACTGTCGCTTTAAATAGTGATGCGGTTATGTTCTGGCACTTGAGGCATTTCAGTAACGATTGCACCATTTAAGGTGGAACAGGAAAATAAAAAAAAAGAGATCTGGCAAATTAGAAGTTAACTTTATCCTTGTAGTTTTAATGCTGGTATTGTTTTTAAAAAGGAGATTTATACTAGCAAAACATGGAGTTTTATGCACGCTCCTGTTAGTAAATATGCACTGTGGTAGGACATTTCAACAAGGATTCTTTCTACATATTTGAGCCAGTGTTGCCAAATTTAAAGTGTTTCCTCAACATGGTTTGTCAACATCGCAGCTCTGCATGGCAGCCCCTGTTGGATGAGTTTCTGCTTATATGCAGAAATGAAGGGCCCATTTTTAAGCTACCGAAAAAACACACCAATGTGTGTTACCAGTGTAGTTAAAGGAGCAGGGGAGAAGGCTTTTAGTCTTGTACTTTAATAGTAAGATTTTCATTATCAGTATCATCATACATAGATTTAAACATAATCAAACATAGGGTCTTTGAAATTCACACAGATATAGGCTTCATTTGCCCTAATATCAGCATGCACTCAAGCTGGCACCAACACCAGAAGTTTGTGCCAGAGCCTCTGATGATTAGATCTGATCCTCCTGAGAGCTGTCTGAAGACTAGCCTTACATTGTCAGAAGAGACAAACTTTAAAAAAGATCTTTTTGTACAAAGACCTTAACATGGCCAGTGTCACAGATCTGCTTAGTGCCCTAGAAAGAGTGCAGCCTCTTGGACATTTCTACTTTATGTACTTGTCAGAATTCTCTGTTGTTTATTTCCAAGTTCAAATTTAATAAAATACATTCCACACCGCACAAATCATGACTGTTATGAAGATTAAGACATACAGATTGCTTCAACATTCGTGCTGCAGCTGGAACAAAAAGAATTTCCATTCTTCATCAGTTCAACTATTAGCAATTTTCGCTAACAGCATTTTTTTCAAATGTAAAAATGCTATTTTTTTTGTTCCAGCTGCATTATGAATGTTTAGAAATGCAGTAAAAAAAAAACAATTTAAAATGTCTGATTTGTGCGGTGAGGACGCAAAATAAAAAGCAAAAAAAAACACATTTTTATGGAACTATGGAAAAAAGCTTAAATTCATACAATTCATGTTGCATCAGGGGGTAATTGGTCACATTTTGTTTCTGTGGTCTCTGGGTAGTGTTGAATAACTTCTAGATGTTGTAGTCATGTAGTCTGTAGTCATTTTGACCTGGATTCATTTCTAACAGTAGTCCCTGGTTTTCACTGTGTAATGTTTAATGACAGGATTACTTTTATAATCAATATTGTTTATTAATTGCTAAATCTTAGTATATTTATTATAATATTTGTTATCTGGGGTTGACCAGAAGAGGATGAGCTCCCCTTATGAGTCTTGGTTGAGATTTGCTTGCTGGGTGTTGGAGCTGGAGTTTTGTGATAACGGCTGGTGTAAAAAGCTCTATATCAATAACCTAGAGTTTATTACATTAGAGCTAACAAAAATTGAAGTCACTGATATGGGATGTGTTCCAAACACACTTCATCATTTCTGATTAAGTACAGTTTTCAATAAGTCAATTTGCATCACAAATTTGTGGTACATGTATTCACGGTATTTTGGTTACCTAAAATATTGAATACTTTACAGATATGTCAGTATGTGTTCCACTGAAGAGTTAAAGGACTAAGAATGCTTTCATGTCTGTATTGTTTGCTGTGGACCAATCAAACATTTCATTTAGCTCAGTTCTCTTTGACAGGCACTCAATCCTATACTCAGGACCGCACCAAATGAACCCTGGTTTCCCACACAAAACAACAGCACAGCATGCTTTTCTCTTTACATTAGCATTTTAGCATATTTGCTATCTGTCTTTTTAAACATTTGATGCTTGATTGACGCTCATATTGTTTGATTTTGGCCTGTGGATGGTGGAACCTATGTTTCTGCCAAGTATCAGTGACCTGATTTGTTAAATTCCAATGGACAAAGCATTTAATCCTAAATACAGCAATCAAGTACAGTTTGTTTTGTTGCTTTGTCATTCATGCATGTTAGACATCTCTGTATCTATTCGTTGTATCTATTTTAAGAAAACGTCAGGGTAAAATTATGAATGTATAAATAAAAAAAGAATATATGTGTGGGATAGATTTTGATTATATACAGTGATGGGCCAGTGAAAGTTAAATCGTTTTTGGCTTAACCGTGTAAATATTAGGGTGTTTTTACCCCAGCCAAGCTTCTAACCAATCAGTAAACATCCACCTTTGTAATCTGGTGCACTTTAGGCACTGAAGTGTGAAACCAAACACTCAATAAACTCTCATTAGCTCTTACATAATTCATTAAAATAGGCACTTGACACCGTACAACCTATAAGAATCAAAACTTGCCAAATGTACAATACAATGTACACTGATGGGATTTTTAATGAGAATTCATGCCCAATAATTTACACAGTAAGATCTTAACAGAGTGTGTTTGTGCAGTATTACTGAAATTCGGTAATATACTCCAGGAGTAGAGAGTTTTTTGTGCCCCTTCTGCATTTAACACATCTGTAAAGAGAAACACCCACATACACACACACTAGGGGGCAGTGAGCACACTTGCCTGGAGTGATGGGTAGCCCTAACCATGGTGCCCAGGGAGCAGTTAGGTGTTGGTTGCCTTGCTCAAGGGCACCCCAGTCGTTACTGGACCAGCAACCTTCCAGTTACGAGACAAGTTCCCTAACCTCCGGCCCACGACTGACCATATAGAGCCATATAGACATCTCTGAATTGGGATTTACTGCACAAGTAACCTTATTAAACCTCCAATATATAGTATGTTCTATAATGTGATACCTTATTTATGTTTGTTCTATGTAATTGTCTTATTTTTGCAAAATATGCTCAGAAACACTAAGATTTGGTCAAGATATTCACAGGATGGTAAACAATTTAGCAGGTTTGTGAGAGTCCTCATTTAAATATTGTATCAATTTCTATAACAGTATGGCAAAACCAGTGGCATGATGATTAACAATTAATGTTATTTTTTTCTGCAGCCCTAGACTTGCGTCAACAATCTGAGAAAAAAAACACATGAAAGTCAGCGGAGAAAAAGGGTCGGGGTCATTTTTTGGCTTTAGGCAAAAAAAAAATTGACATATTTTGTTTATCACATTTGCATTAGAAATGAAGAACAAGGGAGCAAGAGATTCCCACGTTTAACCACTTATCAGAAAAATATTCAACCCATGCTTTTCCAGCCCTTGTTCTCCACTGATTTTCAGTGGGTATCTATTTTTCATTTCTTTTCTCTTTTTTTCAGATTGCTTTCTTTCAAAACTTTTTCCCACATCTTCAAAGCCATAACCACTAAACCACCAAACTTGACGTGAAGCTCCAGGCGGTTGACTCTCAGCATGCTGTTGCTTTCTGCCCACTTCTATTCCCTCATCATCCTCACTTTTCATCCCCACACTTCTTTTTTTTTCATCCCCGTTAGTTTTTTTTTTTTAGAACTCCTACGCTTTTCAAGCAAGAGCCACCAAACCTAACGTCTCCTGGAAATGGGCTTTAGAGCTCTATAGCTAAGGGAGCCCCTGCACTCTCTAAGGGTTATGGATACTATAGAGCACCGAAGAGAACCTGCTACTTCTGCAGTGTACAACCTACAGGTGGACTGCAGTTTATAACTTCATGGCTCTTCTTCTGTAATCTCTTCTTCTTTTCCTGCCACCCCTCATTAATATATAAATATAAAACTATATATAAAATATATAACTGTCTCCTTATATCTAAATCTTTGTCCATTTTATCAGCTCCACTTACCATGCACTTTGTAGTTCTACAGTTCGATCTGTTTCTCTATGTACTTTGTTATCCCCCTTTTAATTTTTTTTTTTCAATTTTTGATTTTTTTTTTTTTAATATCAGGACCCCACAGGAGGAGGTATTATGTGGGCGATTAATCATTCTCAGCACTGCAGTGACACTGGCAGTGGTGTGTTAGCGTGTATTGTGCTGGTACGAGTGGATCAGACACAGCAGAGTTGAATGAACCTCTGATCCATTTGTACCATTTTAACTCACAACACTGCCACAAGTACAGGTGGCTTTGAAGCCCCGATCAAAACTCTTTGGGCTGCTGAAGACTTCCAGACTTTTCTTCTCAAAGCAAACACTCAAGGCCCTTCATAAACTTTTCTTTCCAGTTCCACATCTTCGCCGTTTAACGCTAACGTCACAGGCCTACAAATGCGTTTTTGGAGTTTTATATATCGGAGTAATTGCTGGGTAGTATACATTATGATTGGCTATATTATGTATCCAATTTGCTATATTATGAATCTGATTGGCCATATTGTCTGAGTGCCTGGGTGCATCGCGTCTCTGATGAGGAGTATTCTATGTGTGACTTGGTAGTGTTACAGAAGTGGGTTCAGTGCCAGTAAGCTCCTTCTGTTTGCTTTATTTCCGCTGCGATCCCGGCTGTTCCCAGAGTCATTTGCACCTGCTGTATTTAGTGTCATTCAAAGAGCACAGGTTGGCAAGGCTGCTCTCTCGATCTACTACTGTACCACTCTGCTCTGCGCACTACGCCCTCACGCTTTCTGTTTCGTTGCCTTGAAGAAAATTATCTTTCAATTGCTTCTCCGTGCCCTTTTGGATTTGTCATGTAGTAGAAAATTACCAAGCCGCAAGGCACATAATTATCCATAGAATAAGTATTAGTTTGGTGGATTTCAGTGGACAGGTTGTTGCAACAGTTATAATATTGGGCGGCCAACGGGAGAGACACCACCCCTCGTTCCCCCTCCCTCTCTTTCTCTCTCTCTCTCTCTCTCTCGCTCTCTCTCTCTCTCTCAGGGACATGCAGGTGGCATGGTTGCTTAATGAGCTTCTCTCTCACTGTCTCTCTCTCTCTTCATAATGGACTGTAATGGCGCGATGTCAGTGTGTCGTTAGCCGCACATTTATTCTCATTAAAGCTGAATGATGATGATTACTTTGTCAGAATCGGGATGACTGAGTACTGAGACAGTAAGAGAGAGAGAGAGAGAGAGAGAGAGAGAGAGAGAGAGAATTTGGACACTCTGGCGTGTTAGTTTTTAGTAGTGAGAAAAGGACAGCAGACAGTTATCTGCATCCGATTGCACTAGGGGAGTACCGTCAAAGCCTTCTAGGCCTCCCGGGACACCTTTAATGTTTGTGGGAACTATGAAAATACATCCTTCTGCTTGTAAGTTAACTCTGCAACTACTGTAGTAATAATCACTTCATTCTTACATGTTGGGTGGAAACAAAATGATTAAAATCTTTAAATAAACCCATTGGGAAATGATCTAATCTAGGGTTAGGGTTAGGGTTAGTGGTGTAATGTCAGTACAGCCAAGCAAGCTCTCCCGGTAGTTGGGACTCGATTGAAGGGCATTAGATAAACAATATATCAACCAGCATAATTAGAAAGTGGCAGTGGAAGCAACCAGTCATTTCTGCTAGGTCCAGTTTCAGGAGATAAAATGTTGTTCTAGTCCTTGATACTCCACTGATCGCCCTTTTTGGCCAGAAGAACCTTGGTTATTTAATTGGTTTTGTTCAGGCTTTATAGAACCTTGAAGCTATTCAGGGAACCAGTCTGTGTTTGCACCAGTATTTATTGAACCCAAGAAACGTCAAAGCATGCGTCATCAACATCAACAATAGAGATAAATGTATATTTATTGCAGAGGTGATTCTGTAAAGGGCCCTGTTGCCTGGTAGAAAAAAGGGTTCAGAGAGCTAAGAAAGAACAGAATTTTCTTGGTGAACAAAAAAGAGCCTTTTCAGGCTCCAATCTATTTTTGTTTGGTGGAAATGTTCAGAGAGAATGAGAAAGAACTATTCTGTTCTGTACTATTATTTCATTCTTAGAAACAGCCTGTTCTGAGCCAGGACTCCTTACTGAAAGAGTCATTGTAAAACTGTAGGTCCCACATTGTATTTCCTTTTGTTGCATGTTTATCCTTGGTATTAGGGCAATGCATTGTGCCTGTATTTTCATTTTTTACATTTCTCTGTACTTTGCAAATTAGAACATTCCAGCTGGTGTTTACATTGTGTAAAACATTGTGTGAAATATGGGCCGCTGAAAGAAAATCTAAGTGATGGCCATACACAGAGCCAAGCAGACTACAGACACAAAAGCAAAAAACCAAAATATGAAATAGGAAAAGAGTGCATAGTGTTATTACTAATTAACCTTCCTTCCATCCATGTTTTGCCTGTGTCCACACATCCAAATTTCTATTTGTTTGTGTCAGAATCTGTTGCAGCAAATGTTTTTTCTGCATACAGGTACATTTCTAGTCCAGCAGAGCTAATGCAGCGCCCTAACTGAAATACAGTGGTTGACTGTTTCTGACGCTGTGTCAGCCTCTGATGAGTAGGCATGGAATCCAAAGAAAGGATTAGTGGCAAGCATGTGCATCTTCATGAAAGTGCTAATACATTGAAAAAAAGATTAATCTATAAATCTTTAACAACTCTTTGACCAGTGTCATTTAACATGCTTGTTGTTCAACTGCGCTTTTAGGAAACATGTGCTTGGTGCTCTTGGGCAATTTTTACAAAAGGTCTAGCATAAACCAGTATTTATGTCTAAGGTCAGGATGCTTACTTCTGATTTATATAAGCACATATATTTGAGCAAGGAACCCACCTCTGTCACTTCTGCTGAATATGTTTAATACAGTGTGGTCAGTATTGGGTCTTCATTGGACACAACTCACCTGCTTATCTTTCTGGATGACGGGGGTACTAGAGCCAGAAAGCAGTCTGGACACGCCACTAGCCCATCACTGGGCAGACACGCATGCAAACACCTTCACACAAACACTCACACAGGGGCAATTTAGCTTTTCCAGTTCTGTTTAAAGAACACGGGGTGAACATGCAACACTCCACACAGAAAGGGCCCAGGACGGCCCAAAGCCAGGCCCTTTTTGCTATGAGACGACAGCACTACTAACCACACCATAATGCTGCCCACCTGTCAGAACAAGATGTGCAATTAGTGGGGCTTATGGTTTACACATAGCCACACTCAAATGACTGGAGTTCATTTTGGCATTAGAAGAACTTTTTTTATTTGGGTCAAATTAACACAACTTTGTGATTCTTTCCGAGCTGTGTATGAACCTATATAAAACAGAGCTCAATAAATTCTGTGAAATCTTTTTAACATATACAATATTTAAAAGTTTAAAAAGTACATGTAATCCAAAAATAAATATATATGTGAATCATTATACAAAAATACAAAAATGACACTGTTAAATACAAATGTTCCAAGAAATCATTAGAGTGTCTCTGAAGGCAGTACATGTATCATATAAGGACACATGTATTGTGTGCTATTGCGTCCATCACACTGACTCTCTCTTACACACGTAATTACAACAATAGTTTAACTAATCTGTAAAACAAACAAGCACACACACACACACACAAACATACACACATGAACGTGCATGCACACTGCATGCATTAGTAACAGAAGGCACAGCATCCCTGAGCTCTTCATCTTAGTCAGACAGCCCAGCCGGAGCAGGCCGCTCCACTATTCCACATCAAACTTCACACTAGTTTCTCTCTCTCTTTCTTCCACCACTCCCTCTCTCACACAAGTATTTATGTACACACAGACACACTCACACACACACACATTACTACCCATGGAGCCAGTGTAATGGCTTAGTGAGCTTAATTTACAGCTGACGCTGGGTCAATGGAAGAGAACTGCCACTTACCTGGGTTTAGCCTATAATCTATGGCAAAGGACGCTCAGGCTTTCTCTCCTTTCTGGGTAATTACCCTCATTTAGTTAAACCTGTACAGATAATTCCACCTCTATTGGAGTACCAGGCTCGCTCTCTCCCTCTCTTCCACTCCCAGTGTGAGTGCTTGTTTCATTGATGCCAATTAACTCAATTGTCTCATTAAATTTCAATATAAACACTTCAGATTTTGAATTTAGGAACCCCCTCCAACTAATCCAAATTCAGCAAGACTTCAGTTTCGCTTTAGGGTGGTCTCGCAGAAAAAAGAGGGAATCGTTTATTTATAGTGTCAGATGCAGCATCCTAAATGAACGCATGTGTAAGGGCATGTGTGAGTGTATGACAGTGAGGTTGGGAATTGGGAGAAACTTCCGAATATGACACATATAATGATCAGGGACAGAGAATACTATTAACTTTTAAGTAGTATTTTGGAAGATGTATGCTTTAATTACGTTTTTCTGAAAATAAATACTTTAACAATCAGGTTTAATGCAATAATAATAATAATAATAATAATAATAATAATAATAAATAAAAAATATATTATTATTATTATATATATATATATTTTAAACCATACATATACCAAGTTGAACTGCCTAAAATGATGATTTGGTATATGGGAGGACAGTGACGGGAAAAAAGAATGCAGACACTTTGGTTTTTGTTATTTAATGCTTGTTCGGGACATTAAATTATGTTCCTATTGTACTCATAAACATAAACAATAATATTTAAAATAGAACAGAACAGACTATAACAGAATAGAATATGTACAGAGATATGTTTAATTGGTTTTGAATAGGTAAGTAGGTTTTAGACCAAATCAAGTTCTACATTAATACTGCAAAAGCAGAACACATTACCACAACAGTTACACTAAGAACAGTAATGAACTGCACCACAATGATCTCTGTTTCCCCAACCCACACAAAACTCCTCTGCTAAAATGAGGCACACAAATATGCTTCTAAAGTATGCACACAAATCAGAACAGAGTATTCTGTTCAGACAAGACTATTCTAGAAGCTATAATTCAGCACGTCATGTTCGGAGAAAGGGTTGTAGTGGTAATAGTGATGCCAAGAACAGTGTGGGATGCAGGTGCAAACAGTCCTGAGGTAGTACATGTCATCAAGAGGAAACATGAATGGAGTGAATGTACCAGGAGATATTAGATAAGGAAAAACTGAGATGGGGCGAGAAACTGAATCTGGGGAGACTTTTCGGCAACACGTTAACTCAAAACAGACAACAGAACTAACTGAAGAGTGCTTTATAAACACAGGTGAAGGTGCTTGCGTGGTCTAGCCAGTCTCCTGCTATGATTCACACTCCATTAGAGGCACACTTGTAACTTTGGAGAACTGAAGATGATTTGGCAGACGGAGCAGGCAGGAATATGAGAGACGGTGCTGCAGACTGCTAATTGCTTCTTACTGTAGACGTCTCAAAGCTGTAATTGACAACAGCTGCTTTCCAACAAAAAAGCTAATGTGCTGATGTTTTTAATTTGTGGTGTCTGTGGTGTCTTTGTTCCCTGTCACTTTAGTTTTGCAAATGTATCTTTGTTTACATGTTTGAATGGATGCTTTTTGTTCATATGTCAGTGTGTAAAGTGAAAAGGCAGTTTTTTAACAAAGCTACCTGTTTTTTATACTAAAGAATTCAACTCACGCCTTTTATTTGCACAACTAGTGAATTTACTTTTCACTAGTGAATATGTCATTTTCACAAGTGTACACTGTAAATCTGTAAAGTAGCATTAAAATGCAAAACTGCTTGCAGTAATATTAATGATTAGATGAAAGCTTGGTAGTTTGGGCTAAAACGTAATGTTTTTATTAATTAAAGAAGTTAAAGTTGTATAGGGAGTGTTGCACCTTTTTTTTATTTGGTCAGTTCAAATATAGCTCGTATCACAACATGCCATATACAGTATATATGACTTACATTATTTGATATTTACAAATATCATATTTACAAATATCATATTTACAAATTTTATTTTCAGATGTGTTGAGACATTTTGTAATATGCAGTAAAAACAAGAATCTAGGTTTTGTTTATTCTCTTGGATCTTTTTTAAAAGGGAAAAATACTATATCATATTTCCAACATTGACCAAACTGACCAGTCTAAAGGTGTGTTGTAAATAGAAACTATTTCTAAACTGATGCCTGTAACTCTCCAAAAACGTTGTGTCAGAGGCATGTTTTGGTCTGGACTGCAGGCAAGTCAGTAAAGCATACACACAGCATACACACTTTATGTCCACAAAGGTACACTGCTACAGTCTTGCTGAAATTGCCACTGACTTCCTGGGAGTAGACATTGCCTTTATGGCAGTATGTATCTCTGTAAAATCCTGTTATATGCTTCCATGTCAGCGGCAACTTCACACGAATTCTAGTGACCCATGCCATGGATACCCCCACATCATGATGATCATTGATAAAACTCTGGATGGTCATTTTGGCACAAACAACTTCCAAAAACATCCTGAAACATGGACTCAACTGACCCAGCCCACATTTTCGTGGAGCATTAATGGATGACTTTTTCCTTGTATAACAGAGTTTCACTTCTTAATGAAAGTGGACGGTGTGAGATGACAGTGGTTTTTCAAAGTACTCCCAAGCCCATGTGGTTATCGTCGCTGTCCAAAGAAAAACAGAAATCCCTAAAATGGCAACTTTACAGGAAAGGCCAAAAACCTCATTTAATCTGAATGGAAGTCAATGGAACCAGATGACTTTCCAAGCAGTTTTGGGCCATTTCTGTTGGTCCATTCTTTATCAATTTTCCACACAGTGTAAACAGCAGCTCATGTGATCAAATAAGGCAATAAAAAGTAAAAAGTCAACAAAATTGGAGATACGTGTTTTTCTTTGGACAGCGACGTTATATTTAATCCAGTATCATCACAGTTTCCTGATCAAGGACTCAAAGTTCATGCAAATTCGACCATTCTTCTGGCCTTGCCCTGTACAAATCTCAGTGCATAATATCATGTATCGCAGTGAAAGACTTGAGAAATGTTTTCTATGAACTTTTTAACAATTCTCTTAAAAGTTTGATGTTGTTCTCAATCGTAATTCAGCCATCTTCTGTTCACCTGCTTATTGAATACTGTTTCAAAAAGTTAATGCTTTTACATTTGCCACTGTCAGACCTATTTTCAGGTCTGCTGCAGGGATCAGATTTAAAATGTATGGTTATATTTACATAATACAATCAAGGTGGTCAACCAAACATCAGTCACCACAGCACACACCACACAAAAACGTCATTGCTTTCAAGTACTTAAGTATGTTCTCTGGGTAGTTTAGAATTTCATTGAACTGCACACCATCTTATGTTGTTCTATAAGTATCACGTATCACATAATGTGACCTTAGGTGTCAAAGTGCACATTCTCTATCTGTGCCTAGAATTAACAAAGTTTCTTCGGGAGGAAGAGCCCCCCAGCTTTAGAATAACCTACCAGTCAGTGTTCGGGACCCAGACACAGCCTCAATCTTTAAGTCCAGGCTTAAAACCTACCTGTTTAGTCAAGCTTTTGGTAATTAGTTTTTTCTGCTAGATAAAAGGTGCAGATCTAGGCATCCACTGACAGAGAGTGTTTGGTAAGTTGGGAATGTTGGTGGTGTCGTCCCGCTGCCCTTCATGCCCACTCAAGTTTGTTGACGGTGGAGCAGAGGGGCACTGACTTCTCAGGGAGCCCTCATGTCTGTGTGACCTTCTGGCTCTCCCTTTTAGTTATGCAGTAATAGCCAGGCCTGCCGGATTCACTGCTGCACTCTGTTAACACCATATAGTGTGTTCAGATCTGTTCTCTTTGTATGAGCTGAACTGCTGCCCATCCTGTGCGGTCTGATGCTGTTGCTATATCTGCTTTGACTGGGAGCCACTGATGCCTTTAACCACCACGGAGCTCCTGGCTGTCCTGCACTGTGGGAGCTTGACCTCCATCCTGCTGACACATCCGATGGCCCAGCTACTTAACTACAAACACTATACGCTCTTTTCTTTTGCTGTCTTGTTATCTGGTGATGACCCGAGGAGGATGGGTTCCCCCTTTGAGTCTTGGTTCCTCTTGAGGTTTCTTCCTTTCTAACTAAGAGAGTTTTTCCTTGCCACTGTTGCTCTTGGCTTGCTCACTGGGGGCTCGAACACCAGATTCTTTGTAAAGCTGCTTTGTGACAACAGCGTGTGTAAAAAGCGCTATATAAACAAATGTTGACTTGACTTGACTCTAGACATGCAACCTAACTGACAGCAACCAGGTTCCTGTCCAGCAGTTGAATTAAATTCAGGTGAATTCTCAGAATATGGCTACCCTTCATCAGCAGTGTACAAGACAACAGACCTCTCTATCACATTCATAAAAACACTTCTGAGAAATATGGAATGGGTTTACTGAGAAACCTACAGTGTTAAATAACGTGTTGCTATTTACTGAAATTGTATGACTGGAATTAAAACTACTTTGCAGAGCTTTAGGAGCTCAGAGACGGAACACTCAGTACCTCAGGAAATGGCTATTAATCAGCTGCAGGTACTGTATGCATGTCTGCCCTCTAACAGTGCAGAACAGAGTGAGTGGTTGAGTGAGTGAGTGAATGACTGAAAGAGAGACAGCCAGCCAGACGGCTTTTTAACCTGCACCAGCCGGCCCAGCTGTCTCCTCTCTGGCTTTTTGGTACAGTGCGTTTGGTGTAATTAGCCATATTTGGGAATGCTAATGAGCTTCCCCCTTACACGGCCCTATTCCAGTCAGAGTGGTGCTCTGCGTTGCAAGCCCTGCGTTGAATGCAGTCAAGTACTTTGAGTCGAGAGTATGTGCAGTGTGTGTGTGTAAGAGAGAGAGTTCTGAGTGGGACTGACTCCCAGTCTTCATTCTCACTCAATGTGAGCATTAATCATGTTAATGACCAGAGCCTGTGGGACATGAGGTGGGATGAGCTGTAGACTGGTTGATATGTAGGAGGTGTTAGCTGTGTGGCTGTTAGGCATGTAGTAGGAGAATGGCATAGTGGTTTGTTCAGCAATACATAGTTGGCAGTTCACAGGAAATTTGATCAGAAAGACCTACCATAAATGTGCACTTGAATATTTTTACTTTTACTGACTAGCTCATCTGTTACTACACAGTACGTAGGCCCTCCTGTACCACTGTGTAACCAGATATTATCTGGGTGTTGGACAATTCTCAGCACATCAGCGGCACCAATAGTGTGTGTCATGGTCGTGCAGGCTGCTCTGGTCCAATGACTGTAAATATGGACCCAATAAGAGTTTTTCAACCATTAAACCATTGGTAAACTAATTAATCACTTTCAGTTACTTAAAAAAGATAAATGTATGTGTTTTAGAGGACAATACTCTAAAACACACACATTTACACTTGTGCCACTAAGAAATGTGTTACACTCCTGTTCAAAATACACTGGCTTAAACCTGTTGTTTTGGCTGGTTTTAAACCCTATATAGAATATTGTGTGTCACATTAAACACAACACACTTGGCAGTACTTTTCAGCTGTTTGAAGCCATCAATGCTGGGTTCAGACAAAACTGACTCTTCTTTCTGTGTAATGTACTGCAGTGAAATTGAATATTGTAATGTACTGTAGTGAGAATGAATAGTGTATGTACTGTAGTGAGAGTGAATATTGTATGTACTGTAGTGAGACTGAATATTGTATGTGCTGTAGTGAGAGTGAATATTGTAATGTACTGTAGGAACTGAGTGAGAGTGTATAGTGAGTGATATAGTGTATGTACTGTAGTGAGAGTGAATAGTATAAGTATTGTAGTGGATAGTGACTGTGTAGTGAGAGTGAATAGTGTATGTACTGTAGTGAAAGTGAATAGTGTATGTACTGTAGTGAGAGTGAATCTTGTAATGTACTGTAGTGAGAGTGAATAGTGTATGTACTGTAGTGGGAGTGAATAGTATAATATACTGTAGTGAGAGTGAATATTGTAATGTACTGTACTGAGAGTGAATATTGTGATAACTGTAGTGGGTGTTGAATAGTATTTATATGTGCTTGATTGTATGTGTGTATGTATGTACTGGTGTAGTGAGAGTTGAAATATGTTATATTGTGTAATGTACTGTAGTACTGTAAGTGAAAGTAGTGTATGTGTGTAATGTACTGTAGTGTTCTGAGTGAATAGTATATCTACTATAATGTTGTGTGTAGTGTATGTACTGTAGTGAGAGTGAATAGGTGATGTACTGTAGTGAGTATATTGTAATGTACTGTAGTGTAGTGAATATTGATGTAGTGAAATAGTGATGTAATGTACTGTAGTGAGAGTGAATATTGTATGTTCTGTAGTGAGAGTGAATATTGTAATGTACTGTAGTGAGAGTGAATAGTGTATGTACTGTAGTGAGATTGAATAGTGTATGTACTGTAGTGAGAGTGAATAGTGTATGTACTGTACTGAGAGTGAATAGTGTATGTACTGTAGTTAGAGTGAATATTGTAATGTACTGTAGTGAGAGTGAATATTGTATGTACTGTAGTGGGAGTGAATATTGTATGAGCTGTAGTGAGAGTGAATAGTGTATGTACTGTAGTGAGAGTGAATATTGTAATGTACTGCAGTGAGAGTGAATAGTGTATGTACTGTAGTGAGAGTGAATATTGTAATGTACTGTACTGAGAGTGAATAGTGTATGAACTGTAGTGGGAGTGAATAGTATAATGTATTGTAGTGGAAGTGAAAAATGTATGTACTGTAGTGAGAGTGAATAGTGTATGTACTGTAGTGAGAGTGAATCTTGTAATGTACTGTAGTGAGATTGAAAATTTTATTTAATGTAGTGAGAGTGAATATTGTATGTACTGTAGTGAGAGTAAATTGTGTAATGTACTGTAGTGAGAGTGAATAGTGTATGTACTGTAGTGAGAGTGAATATTGTATGTACTGTAGTGAGAGTGAATAGTGTAATGTACTGTAGTGAGAGTGTATAGTGTATGTACTGTAGTGGGAGTGAATATTGTATGTACTGTAGTGAGAGTGAATATTGTATGTGCTGTAGTGAGAGTGAATAGTGTATGTACTGTAGTGAGAGTGAATATTGTAATGTACTGTAGTGAGAGTGAATAGTGTATGTACTGTAGTGAGAGTGAATATTGTAATGTACTGCAATGAGAGTGAATAGTGTAATGTACTTTAGTGAGAGTGTATAGTGTATTTACTGTAGTGAGAGTGAATAGTGTGATG
Organism: Prochilodus magdalenae; assembly: GCA_024036415.1. Lineage (NCBI taxonomy): Eukaryota > Metazoa > Chordata > Actinopteri > Characiformes > Prochilodontidae > Prochilodus > Prochilodus magdalenae. The sequence goes on from JAMWET010002991.1 coordinate 437,366, forward strand.
TACTGCAATGAGAGTGAATAGTGTAATGTACTGTAGTGAGAGTGAATAGTGTGATGTACTGCAGTGAGAGTGAATATTGCATGTACTGTAGTGAGAGTGAATAGTGTATTTACTGCAGTGAGAGTGAATATTGCATGTACTGTAGTGAGAGTGAATAGTGTATTTACTGTAGTGAGAGTGAATATTGCATGTACTGTAGTGAGAGTGAATAGTGTATTTACTGTAGTGAGAGTGAATATTGCATGTACTGTAGTGAGAGTGAATAGTGTATTTACTGTAGTGAGAGTGAATATTGCATGTACTGTAGTGAGAGTGAATAGTGTAATGTACTGTAGTAAGAGTGAATAGTGTATTTACTGTAGTGAGAGTGAATAGTGTAATGTACTTTAGTGAGAGTGTATAGTGTATTTACTGTAGTGAGAGTGAATAGTGTATGTTCTGCAGTGAGAGTGAATATTGTATGTACTGCAGTGAGAGTGAATATTGGTTGTACTGCAGGGAGAGTGAATAATATAATATACTCTAATAAGTGTAAACTGTTATGTGAAATTGAATATTGTAATGTACTGTAGTGAGAATGAATAGTGTATGTACTGTAGTGAGAGTGAATATTGTATGTACTGTAGTGAGACTGAATATTGTATGTGCTGTAGTGAGAGTGAATATTGTAATGTACTGTACTGAGAGTGAATAGTGTAATGTACTGTAGTGTGAGTGAATAGTGTATGTACTGTAGTGGGAGTGAATAGTATAATGTATTGTAGTGGAAGTGAAAAATGTATGTACTGTAGTGAGAGTGAATAGTGTATGTACTGTAGTGAAAGTGAATAGTGTATGTACTGTAGTGAGAGTGAATCTTGTAATGTACTGTAGTGAGAGTGAATAGTGTATGTACTGTAGTGGGAGTGAATAGTATAATATACTGTAGTGAGAGTGAATATTGTAATGTACTGTAGTGAGAGTGAATAGTGTATGTACTGTACTGAGAGTGAATAGTGTATGTACTGTAGTTAGAGTGAATATTGTAATGTACTGTAGTGAGAGTGAATATTGTATGTACTGTAGTGGGAGTGAATATTGTATGAGCTGTAGTGAGAGTGAATAGTGTATGTACTGTAGTGAGAGTGAAGTGTAAATGTACAGCAGGAGTGTGAATAGTGTATGTACTGTAGTGAGAGTGAATATTGTAATGTACTGTACTGAGAGTGAATAGTGTATGAACTGTAGTGGGAGTGAATATTGTATGAACTGTAGTGAATATTGTATGAGTGAATGAGAGTGTAATAGTACTGTAGTGTAGAGAGAGTGAATATTGTATGTTACTGTAGTGTAGAGTGAGAGTAGCATGTACTGCAGTGAGAGTGAATATTGTAATGTACTGTAGTGGGAGTGAATAGTGTAATGTACTTTAGTGAGAGTGTATAGTGTATGTACTGTAGTGAGAGTGAATAGTGTAATGTACTTTAGTGAGAGTGTATAGTGTATGTACTGTAGTGAGAGTGAATAGTGTGATGTTCTGCAGTGAGAGTGAATATTGTATTTACTGCAGTGAGAGTGAATATTGCATGTACTGTAGTGAGAGTGAATAGTGTAATGTACTTTAGTGAGAGTGTATAGTGTACGTACTGTAGTGAGAGTGTATAGTGTATGTACTGTAGTGAGAGTGAATAGTGTGATGTACTGCAGTGAGAGTGAATATTGCATGTACTGTAGTGAGAGTGAATAGTGTAATGTACTGTAGTAAGAGTGAATAGTGTAATGTACTGTAGTAAGAGTGAATAGTGTATTTACTGTAGTGAGAGTGTATAGTGTATGTACTGTAGTGAGAGTGAATAGTGTAATGTACTGTAGTGAGAGTGAATAGTGTAATGTACTGTAGTAAGAGTGAATAGTGTATTTACTGTAGTGAGAGTGAATAGTGTATGTGCTGCAGTGAGAGTGAATATTGTATGTACTGCAGTGAGAGTGAATATTGCATGTACTGCAGGGAGAGTGAATAATATAATATACTCTAATAAGTGTGAACTGTTATGTGTTGTCGTGAGAGTGTGTTATGTATTGTATAGAGTGTAATGAAGTTAATAGATATTTAATTGCTTAAGTGAATAACAATGAGGTGCATAAACAGCAAAGAAACTGCTCAAACAGTTTAGTTCAAACAATCAGAAATAAAAAAACACAGTTTTAGAATCATATTATGGAATTTACAGTGAAACAATTAAAACACTAAAAATCGAAGAAGTTATCTAAGTAACGTTCTGTTTGAACCTTCTAAACTCTGAGATCTATATTATTCTGTCTGTCTGTTTTTCTCTGTCTCTTCTTCCATTTCTCTGCATTTCTATCTGTCTGCATGTCTCTTTTGATCTAAAGCAGTTGGTGGCTCGAGAATTTACCTTACCATATGCTCAAATATCCTCACTAAGACCCCCTGCTTTCCCACCCGGAGATAGAAATGGGCTCCCATATTTCATGTGGTCTTGCCTCATGAGGCACCAAGAACAAACGTTCCACTGAGTGCAGACTGCAAAGTCTCACTAAACTTGACTCATTGTGGAAAATAATGAATTTGTTAGCGCACTCAACACTAAGGCATATTTTAGTGTTTTTCTGCTTGGCTAATTTGTTTCATTGTTTAAGAGAACAATGTGTAATTGTTGCTCAGGCTTGAGCGTGTTACCTTGGCAGTGCTTTACTATCTCCCTCATCTCAACCGCCTTCTACAGTATCGCACCAGCAAAGTAGGTCAGCTTCTCCAAACAGCTTCCTAAAAGAAGAGCAGCGTCTTCAAACCTTAAGCAAACTAAAAGTCAGCCCTATGAGGGACAAACGAAAGTGCTTGTCATTACTGTATTATGACCACCAGCTAATATCCCAGCTAGACAGGCTGGGAGTGACTCAGTAAGGTCTGTTAGGGTGTCACAGGTATCTGGAGCAATGCTGACCACAGGTGCCAAAGGGTGCAGCGGGGAGGATCCATAGAGCGATATTCATAGATAAGGTCTGGGGACCTAGGGGGCCAGTGTTGTACTTGGAAGTGTTGGTCATGCTGTTCCAACAAATGTCTGCCATTTCTTGCCATGTGACATGTTGCATTGCCTTGCTGGAGGATTCCATTCACCCCAGGGATGAATGTATGGGTGTACGGGATCTGCAAGAATGAATTTATACCCATATTGGTTGAGAGTGCCTTCTACGTGGATGTGTGGTCCCAGAGATTGATGGCAACTTCACAACAATGAATATACAGGGGTTGGACAATGAAACTGAAACACCTGTCATTTTAGTGTGGGAGGTCTCATGGCTAAATTGGACCAGCCTGGTGGCCAATCTTCATTAATTGCACATTGCACCAGTAAGAGCAGAGTGTGAAGGTTCAGTTAGCAGGTAAGAGCACAGTTCTGCTCAAAATACTGCAATGCACACAACATTATGGGTGACATACCAGAGTTCAAAAGAGGACACATTGTTGGTGCTTGTCTTGCTGGCGCATCTGTGACCAAGACAGCAAGTCTTTGTGATGTATCAAGAGCCACGGTATCCAGGGTAATGTCAGCATACCACCAAGAAGGACGAACCACATCCAACAGGATTAACTGTGGACGCAAGAGGAAGCTGTCTGAAAGGGATGTTCGGGTGCTAACCCGGATTGTATCCAAAAACATAAAACCACGGCTGCCCAAATGACGCTGTATTGGCCGCAAAAGGAGGCCCTACACCATACTAATAAATGATTGTGGTCTAAAACCAGGTGTTTCAGTTTCATTGTCCAACCCCTGTACTTTTGTATGACTGTCCAGGGCTCTACAGTGCAGCAGTATTATTACACATAATCCTATGCAAGAAAAAGTAACTTTTACAATTTATGAATGTTGTAGTCAATTATTTATTTTCAACTATTCATAATCTCTAACTACATGGCTTGAGCAATATTGAACCAAGCCATCTTCTCAAGTCTAGTCAGGCAGTTTTATAGGTGTGAGTTTCCTGCCTTTTGGTGATGCGCGGAAACCCTATTGAGTGTAATGAATGACCCTTTTGTGGATCTGATTATTCTGTTTATGTCACAGTGAATTACTTTTTGTTTTTTTAAGTCCTCGTCCTCCATCTCACATTTTCGTCTTATTTATTATCAAACCCTGAAACCTCCCTTATTTTTGTTTTGGTGGGAAAAAGCAAGTAAAACCAAGGTTTTAAAAAAGCAGACTTCTGTTGTTTTCTTTTCCTCAGTGCTACTTAACTATTACTTGACAGAGTGGCACCACAGCCTGGTATCCATATCATGCATGTCTTATACTCTCCAGCCCTTTCTCTTCTTCCACTTACATCACTGTAGTCATATTAGCATTTACCTTTCAATTCTGTTATATCTTTTAAAGAAAATGTTTTTGTGTTTTTTTTTATTATTATTATTCATTTAATTTTGGTCACATCTGTGGGTACCCTGAAGGGCATGGCCCGAGGCATCCACACTACCTTCTGCTGTCTCCACGATTAAACGTTATTCTGTTTTTGCCTGTGGAGAACAAGTCACTGAAGCCTTCTAAAGGATCCATCATGCTGTTGTTCTGTACAATACTGAAGACTGTACAGGCAACAGTTAGCTGCATATGAACCGATAAATGTATGAACGTTGAAGGAATGGGCTAACAGCTAACCTGATGTAAGATAAACTGCTTGAGTCTTGAAAAAAGCATGACAGGAATTCTTGCAATAGCTTTAGATAGTCCTGATAATCACAACACAGCGTGGCACAGGCAGCATTTCTCCACATGCTTCTCTCATCTTCAGGTGCACACGCTTCACTTTCACTTCCAGTGAGTCACTCTGTTCTTCTGACTCTGGTGTTTGGAGATGCTCATTTTGCCGGTCGATTGATGTTCTGTGGGTTTGCAGAGCAGATCCACTGTTGATGTGTGTAGTAAAACAATGCACTCAGTCCCCCTCTTTGATCAGGTCAGACTAGAATAACACATCTGCTATTTCTGTAACACATTCACGTAGTGTAGCGGCCCACTTTTCTCTTTATCTCTCTCTGTATGTCTCTCTCATTACACACACACATACACACAGTTTAACCCTGAGATGTTAAGTGGTACTAATTATAATATATTATTCAAGTTCCATAATGACGTTATTAATTATATCAATTATCTTCTCATCTACTTACAAATATAAATCTGGCATATTGACACTTCAGCATTCGCTCTTCTGACAGAATATCTCGTTGCTAAGCTACTTAGGAGAAAGTAAAGTCAAATTTCACCATTTGTACCATACTTTTGTCACTATTGTCACTGGGGCTCAGGACATTACTGAAGTAAATGTACTTGGTGTATCTTTGCTAAAGTAATTCCGTTTTTGGAGACTTTTATCTTCTACTCCGCTACATTTAAAAAATAAATAGATGATAAATCCCGAGGAGGTCTAAAGGGAGGAAGTTCTACTTTTACGGGAGGAATATTTAATATTCTATTTATTTTGGAAAAAATAAAATATAAACTAACATATATAATGGGTCATAACTTTGGCACAGGTCTTTATCTTCCAGTATGTTAAATTCACCAAACTGTAATTGAGTAATTGTGTATTACAACATGCCCATGACCATGTAGATGATGTTTAACTCTAGAAATCAGAAAAACATGCAATTTGACCATAGGAACTTCGGTATCATGTAGCTGTATGTTTATTTGTATAATTTGCTGTTGTCAGAACAAAATACAGCATGTGTCTTTACACAAACATTCATTGTAAACAACCAACAGAAATGACCAAAAAAAAAAAAACCCAAAAAATATTGACTTGCTAAGTTGTTTCATTTTTCCACCAAGTTAAAAATGTTAACTGAAAGTCGAATGTGAAGTTTTGTTCTGCAAGATTTGTTTTTTTGGATTGGGTTTTTAATACATATCTATATATAAATATAAGAGAAAACACATGCACAAAGTGACTCAGTTATAATCATAAACTGTTAATAGATATATAGATAGATAGATAGATAGATAGATAGATAGATAGATAGATAGATAGATAGATAGATAGATAGATAGATAGATAGATAGATAGATAGATAGATAGATAGGTAGATAGATAGATAGATAGATAGATAGATAGATAGATAGATAGATAGTGGTTGGTGTGGCTCAGTGGTTTACAGAAAGCTGGCTGTGCCAAAGACGGGTGTTCAAATCCCATTCTAGATTGTAAATGCTGAGCTACACCAATAAGAGTCTTTGGGCAAGACTCCTAACACTGCACTGGCCTACCTGTAAAATGAATAACCTTGTAAGTTGCTCTGGAGCGTCAGCTAAATGCCTAAATGTAGATAGATAGATGTGTTATCTCTTGGGAAACAGGCCTGCTGAGACATTGTCAAGGCCATGTGGGCACACATAGAAAGGTCTGTACACACACACACATAACACAGTATGCAATATAATTAATTATGATCAAACTGTCTATTATTTTAGTAAATATGAAAAGTCTTTCTCACATCATTAAAAATCTCATATGCCTTCACAAATGCCTCCAGGAGGGTCCAGTAACTGTGCTCACTCAGCAACCTCCTGACACAGCATGTCTCAGACACATTAATAGAATGCAAGGTAAACACACATTCCTGCAGTAGATATTAGGAGTTGTGTTTGTTTGTTTTGGGAACTGCACAGCGTGAAAGGGAGATGATGGTGACTCAGCCCGAAACACTCTCCATGTTACCCAGCGGGGACAGAGGTCATAATTAGTGCACATGTCACACACACACACATGAAAACAAAACAAACACAGTTTTTCACTGAGCCAGCTTGTCTGGACTGTCTTAGAAGACTGGCTGAATAACAATCAGGACTTACTAAGGAAAAATCAATAATGTCTAATTAAAGTTCTCTAATAGTGCTTTCTGCTGCTGACACTATGTTACAGTTCATGGACCTTGGAATGGCGGGGGGGCACCTAAGCCATAATCTGACCTTTGTTTTTTTAAACTGTCGCAAGCTATTAAGAAGAATGGCTGTCAAGATTTGTACACTCACGGTCCAATTTATCAGGCCCTCTGTCGTCTTTAGTCTCAGCTTTTCTAGACCAGCAAAGATGATGCTGAATGTTGCCTCGCGTCTACAATTTAATTTGTCTCATTTATGCATCTCATTCACTCTCGCTACGTTTACGAACAACAGACTTTACCTGATATTACAATCATTCATGCACACAGTAGATTTCCCGGCTTCCTGGTGGAAGCAAAAGGCCGTGAGATGAGGAAGTTGACTGATGAATGTGCACCAAAAGTGGTTCTAGTTAAGTTCCCGGCTCACAGGCTGCCATGCCAAAGGCTAAGTCAAGGTTAAAGGCTATTGTTACCCAAAAAGACTGAAGGTTCCTTCCATATCTCTTCCCTCACTCCCTCAATGACAACCTAAACTAACATTAACCCTCTCTGGTCAACACTGCCACATGCAGCATAAAAGGATGAGAGGGTTAACTCTATATTGTAACTGGCTGTGCAGCAGGAGATTATTAACAGGAGGCATTCTGGGTAAGAGGATCCCATTAGCATGTTTTACACTGTTCATACTGTATGTTGTAGCCATTGTAGTTGTGACAAATCGTTGCGATACCTGAGGAAGAATTACGGCTTGTCTATCCCCCACTCTTGCTGATTTTAAACAACAACAGGAGTTACAGATTTGCTGCTGCTTGTCAACCCACACTGCCATTGTGTGATAAGTTTCATCTACTGGCACATATACACACTTTAGAATTTCAGAAATGGCTTTGTGGTGGCGCTCGTAGGTTGGTGTTGATCTTTTTAAGAGGAACTTTTCACTGGAGTCCAGAGACAGTTGTGAGTTTGTAGGAGGCGTTTACCAGTCGGCCTGAGTTGGCACATATCTTTGTGTCAGTTTGACAGGTCTGGGCTCTTAGAGGAGTTAAAGTTATTACATTTCATCCAAAGACTGTAGGAAAACAAGACAATTGTCTTAGTCTTCTGTCTTTTAAACAACAGCTTGTGTTATATTGTATCAATATGAGGGGGGACATGATACAACAAGGTGCATTCTTGATTTCTGTTTGACTTTGAGAAGGTTGTATACCAAGACCATGGCCCAGTTTTTAGATTGAATTTGTTTTAAAGGCAGAATCAGTATTATCACTTCCTGGAAAGCCTAGAATTCAAGAAATATTGGACAAAAATGCTAAACAAAATTAGGTGTCTTTAAATGCTTAATCATTAATTATTACGTCAGGCAAGTAATGCAATAAAATAAGACCCATAAAATGTATCTTAATAAATTGTTTTAATTCTAATTAATTTTATAATTTAATGAGAATTTCTTAACCTTATATATATAATATAACCTTATATATATATATATATATATAATTACAATATAGAATATTATATATGTAATATATTTTTTGATATATGTAAAGTATTTTTTAAATGACAAATATTGTTTATTATTTAGAAAAATACGTTATCATATGTACAAATACATTTTTATCAAGCTTGTTCATTGTTCTGGAAAATGTTAGCAAATTATGTTTCTATTTGTTTCTATTTGTTTCAAAATGGAGGAAATACAGCAGTGGACATGTAGCTAGTACCTGATGCTGAGAAAGACTATTTGCTCTGTTTATTATGAATTTGGTGATATCCAATAATAACTCAGCTTCCAGTTTCCTCAGATGGATTCATAGCACTTCACTGTTACCAAGAACCATTTACCCTGAGAGGGTAAGATGAGGCCATATGAGGTCAAGACTAAGATGAGACCAAGTCCACTAGTTTATTAGGGTCTAGTTTGTTAAGACTGGTACTCAGTGACTAACAGGTAGACAGTGGTAAACAATAACTAGAAGGCAGTGATTAGAAACAGTACACAGTACACAAAACAGGACTCCGGCCCACCTGGAGGCACAGTTTGAAATTAGGCTCTGGGCTAATGCAACAAGTGCAAAATTTAAAATCTTTACAAGTGAAGTCATCTTAAATCTAGTTGATATGCTGTATCTATGATTTCTCACTTTGCAGTTATTATGATCTGCTAATATAATAAGATAATTAATTAGAGAGCAGCATATAGTAAAGTAATAATGCTGGGATTTTTTAGTAAGTAACATAGTACCATTAACAGATGGAATGAAGGGAAGAGTAAATTGAATTGATACTATTTTCGAGTAATTATACCAACACTGAAGTGGACAACATTGCTGCTAGCATTATGTACAGTCTGCTCATGCAGCATTCTGTGTTGAATGATAAAATGAAGTTAAAACTGGGAATCTAACCACAAGCTTTTTGCTGTTCTTCCTGTTTTAGCATTTCTCTGCTGTATGAAGGGATGCAAGTAGATTGAATTAACCAAAATTGAAAAACTTCTGACTCTACAGTCAGAAATGTCTGCGTCCAGACCATCATCCACCGGTTGACAACTGCTTTAGGTAATTGACTGGCTGTGAGTGGGTGTCATTGAGACACAGGCTTGGAGAAAGTAGATCATGGCTCCATCTGTTTGTTCGAATTTTCACCGTTTTACCACTTTCAACTACGTATGCCCTGCGAGCAGAGGAGACGTCATGATTAATGCAGTCTTTTCATCCAGAATGGAGAGTCGGTGGCTCGGTGCCCGTCTTCTCCTGTAGGCCTGTGAACAGCACACACACACATATTTTAGCTTAGCGTTTTGGCTGTTTTGAATGTGAAATGTTCTTGTTCTCAGGCGTTGGATGATGCTCTTGGAGCCATATTCTGTGGGCTAACTCACACATGCGCCTGCACTCACAGTGGAGTTAACTGGTGCTGCCTGGCAGAGGATCACATTAAAATCTCCCATAGAGTTCCATGTAAGCCCAGTTTCCCCTAAACTCTTTAGCCTATCCGAGAGAAGCATGACACAGAATCTCCTCGCCTGGACCTATCAGGCGCTAGCAAGGCCCACGATTTTTCCCACAGCAGCCTATCAGCTAGAGGATGGCACAGTGCCCCTTCTGCAGCCTTTCAGATAATGCAGCTTGCCTAAAGCGGGTTCAACATTAGACAAGAGAGAGCGAGAGACAGAGAGAAAGAGAGACAGAGAGAAATTCTGCACTCTCTTTCTGAATCCACAGCACATTCGGTGGTGCTGAGCTCTACAGCTATCGTGTGTGTGTGTACCAGGTTTATGCCACATTTTAGGGACCAAATGACTGGTCATATGCCTTTCATTCCTGTGGGGACCACAAGCTTGTCTTAACAATGCAAAGCATGCAATTTTAAGGTCAGGGTAAGGTTAAGGTTAGGGTTCGGTTAGTAGTAGTTCCAGTTAAGGTGTAGGGAGGTCTCCAGGAAATTAATGCAAATCTATGTAACAGCTCTAAAAGTCACAGAGACAAATGTGTGTGTGTGTGTGTGTGTGTGTGTGTGTGTGTGTGTGTGTGTGTGTGTGTGTGTGTGTGTGTGTGTGTGTGTGTGTGCGTGTGTGCGTGTGTGAATGAGCGTGATCAGATTGTCCTCTACTGCTCCTTTGTCTGTAAAAGCTGCTGACAGGTGAAGAGTGTCTTTCCCCTTTTATCGCATCTCTTCAGCTCCCTGCCCACTTTAACAGAAGGGTTTGGCAAAAAATCTGATTTACACAATTGTCCACTTAGCCCAGATGCAGTCGACCAGACAAGACATGGTTGGTGCTATTGAAAAATGCTTTCTGATTTGACAGATTAAAGCACTTTTTTTTTCAAAATGGTAAACAAAATGTACATAAACACAACATAACCGTGTGAGAACAGTGCTTAAAAACACAAATATAACTTATCTTTAAAAAACACAACTTGTTTCTCTACTTGTACCTGGGTATGTGGAGCCGGTGGCACACAGAGCCATGCCACCATCATTACTACTGGTAGTGACATAAAAGCCACAGTGTCAGCCTATGGATAACCTCAGGCCTTTATTCTGTTTGTGTGTGTGTGTGCAGGTATGTCCACACGCTGTACCTGGGTGTGCAGAGCCGGTGGCACACAGAGCCAGGTCACCGTCACTGCTACTGGCGTCTGATGTTCGAGACGGCTGATATCAACATGCTGAGACTACTGGAAGCCTTTTTGAAGAGTGCACCCCAGCTAGTGCTGCAGCTCAGCATCATGATCCACAGCAGACACATACTGCCCCTGCAGGGTGAGTGAACACACACCAACATGCACAAATACAGACCCACTAGTCGGCACTGTGGGCAGCTGTCGAGTAGTTGAAGACCCTGATTTTAGAAACTGAGTGAAATTAGGAATGACTAGAAATCCTTTCCATCAGTTTCCAGTGTGACTACTGAAATACAGTCTCAGAGTCAAGCGCTCACCAGAGCTCCATTACACTTACCGTTATGTGTGATTACAGTTATGAGAATGATGGGTAAATAGTTTATTCCAGGGCTTATGAATGAGACAAACAGTTATTAAAACAAGGCTGTATGATATTTGCATTGATTTTCTGTCCTGTTGGATCCGTGCCAACTGTTACAAATCAGTCAGCAAGGAATGTTGGAATGTTTTGTCTCAGGGCCAAGATATTACTTAGAATAGATTATCATTATTCAGACTTACTATCAGTTGTTTGTAATCCTTGAAATCAATTGAAAACTAAACAAAAAGTATATTATTGATTTTGTTTAATATAATTTAGAATATTATTTATTATTCGTTTATCTGAGCTCTGTGCTGGAGAGAGGATTTCATAGCTCTCTGGTAAAATGCCCAACTTAGCCAGGGACGTTAAAGCTGGCCTCGGAACAGGGCCGAGCCATATAAACAACCAGACACAGACTGTTGTTTATAATCTCTAGGCACAAGTCATTATCAAACCCGGTGCTACAACACTACTACAACTACTGGTAGCGAAGTGGTATGCTTGTCTGCAAATGCCCATGGCTTGTGTACCATTTAAACACTTTTAATATGGCGAATAAATCTGGAACAAATAGACTTATTTTTGTAACAGTGTGCAAAAAAGTACATGCTTCTTAGTTCTTATAGGTAAAGCTTGACAAAGACCCATTGGACTGATAGTGTGATGTCAAGTGTGGCTAGTTAAGAGAGGGAAGATTCTGATCTCTGGTCATATTAGAGCTCCGTGGGTGGGGAGTGTCTGCTTCTGAGTACAGTCTTTATCCATGATAAAGTAATAATTTTCAGTTGTGCAACTCTTAACATATACACACACAGAGGCTTTAACTAGTTTCTTTTGCCATATGGTCCATGGCATACTGCTCCTGTGGTGTGCACACATATACACATACACACACATACGTTTGCATGCCTTACATCTCAACTGGGGCTGCAGCTCAGCATCATGATCCATGACAGCCTCCAGGGTGAGAATCCATAATCACACATACATATATCCAGCATATATCCACCTATATAGGATTTTCAGCTAGCATTCTCTAACATCTATCACAACCGTGCTACACCTGCAGTGAGTATGTGCACTTCAGCTCAGCATCATTGTACATTACGATTCAAAACTTTGGAATCACTTGATTCATTAATGAGAAACCACCTCTGCACAAACATGGATACAGTTATGATTAAGCTGCACAAGTTTGAACTATAAAAAAATTAATGCATATATTTGATGATGCTTATACAGAATGTAGAACACAGGTTTATGATGCATATACAGAATGTGGAACACAGCTGTATGATGCATATACAGATGCATATATAGAATGTGGAACACAGCTGTATGATGCATATACAGAATGTGGAACACAGCTTTATGATGCATATACAGATGCATATACAGAATGTGGAACACAGCTGTATGATGCATATACAGAATGTGGAACACAGCTGTATGATGCATATACAGATGCATATACAGAATGTGGAACACAGCTGTATGATGCATATACAGAATGTGGAACACAGCTGTATGATGCATATACAGATGCATATACAGAATGTGGAACACAGCTGTATGATGCATATACAGAATGTGGAACACAGCTGTATGATGCATATACAGAATGTGGAACACAGCTATATGATGCATATACAGAATGTAGAACACAGCTGTATGATGCATATACAGAATGTGGAACACAGCTGTATGATGCATATACAGAATGTGGAACACAGCTGTATGATGCATATACAGAATGTGGAACACAGCTGTATGATGCATATACAGAATGTGGAACACAGCTGTATGATGCATATACAGAATGTGGAACACAGCTGTATGATGCATATACAGAATGTGGAACACAGCTGTATGATGCATATACAGAATGTGGAACACAGCTTTATGATGCATATACAGAATATCGAACACAGCTGTATGATGCATATACAGAATGTGGAACACAGCTGTATGATGCATATACCGAATGTGGAACACAGCTGTATGATGCATATACAGAATGTGGAACACAGCTTTATGATGCATATACAGAATGTGGAACACAGCTGTATGATGCATATACAGAATGTGGAACACAGCTGTATGATGCATATACAGAATGTGGAACACAGCTTTATGATGCATATACAGAATATTGAACACAGCTGTATGATGCATATACAGAATGTGGAACACAGCTGTATGATGCATATACCGAATGTGGAACACAGCTGTATGATGCATATACAGAATGTGGAACACAGCTTTATGATGCATATACCGAATGTGGAACACAGCTGTATGATGCATATACAGAATGTGGAACACAGCTTTATGATGCATATACCGAATGTGGAACACAGCTGTATGATGCATATACAGAATGTGGAATACAGCTGTATGATGCATATACCGAATGTGGAACACAGCTGTATGATGCATATACAGAATGTGGAACACAGCTTTATGATGCATATACAGAATGTGGAACACAGCTGTATGATGCATATACCGAATGTGGAACACAGCTGTATGATGCATATACAGAATGTGGAACACAGCTGTATGATGCATATACAGAATGTGGAACACAGCTGTATGCAGTGCCACAGATGCATCTGAGCCCAGACAAGTCAACACTGCTTCCGGGAAATGGTTAACATAAGGCTTCTGTTTTGCGGAGTAAAGTTCATTTACTAGCCCTAAATTGCCCCCATGCCAAACTTTAAGAAACACATTCTGTTTTTAAAGTTACGTTTTTCATGCTGTCCCAGCTTTTTCTGATTTGGGGTTGAAGGCGGAATGTTAGTAAATCTTTCTACATTGCATTTTTTGTACACCAGCTGCTTCCAAGTGAATGAGTAAACATTGGGAGAGGTTAAACTTGAATAAAATAACAGTAATTATTAATATGACAAGTGTTCCCAAACCTTCGAGTGCTAGCGCAACATGGCGTCCTGCAGCGTGAGATCATATACTCTTACATAAACGTACACCCACATTCACGCATGAACATAACCCCTCAGCGTCTGCTTCACCATAGCGTCATGACACACAGCAAGCATAGTTTGCCCTTACAGCGTGACATCCTAAACATACTACCAGAAAGCAGTCTGTACACGAGTTGATGTTGCTGAGCATGCATAATATCCAAGATAGAGAGAAGGAGGAGGGAACCAAGACAGGCCGAATGACTTAGCACCTGTGTGAATGTATTGATCATGACTTATTCATCTGGGAGACTGAGAGATTTACCTCTAATGAATAAAATAAACCATTGTACGCATCGCACAGTGCACTGTCATGTGACATAACAATGTGTTCCATGCTGTAAGGTGACAGGAGGGTGGAGGGGTGAAGTGGGAGATGTCTTTCTGGAGCCAGACTGAACACACACAGAGAATAGTAGTGTGGATCATTTCCACATCAATGAGCACACTGGCCACACTGTGTGTTTGTGCTTCTCTCTATCTATCCAGCTATAACCCCTGACCTTTTACAATGCACTGCCAAAAATTATATCCAGGCAAGTAAAATTACACTACACGGACAAAAGTATTAGGACACACCTCACTGAATTTGAGCGGGGTACTGTAATAGGATGCCACTGTTGCAACATGTATGTTTGTAAAATTTCTTTCCCCCTAGACATTCCATGATCAACTATGAGTGATATTACTGAA
Source organism: Prochilodus magdalenae (assembly GCA_024036415.1). Classification (NCBI taxonomy): domain Eukaryota; kingdom Metazoa; phylum Chordata; class Actinopteri; order Characiformes; family Prochilodontidae; genus Prochilodus; species Prochilodus magdalenae. The sequence goes on from JAMWET010002991.1 coordinate 452,423, forward strand.
AGGTGGAAGTGTTTAGTAGCAACAGCAACTCAGCCATGAAGTTGCAGACCACGTAGAGCTACAGACCAAGTTCTGAGATACATAGTGCATAAATGTCACCAGTGCTGTACTAAATGACTGTATTAACATTAGCATTCATGGGTTTTCTATGGCCGGCCAGTTCTATGTAGGTCTCATTAAATGGTGTAGAGCACGGCAGCACTGGATTCTGTAGCGGTGAAACTGGGGTAGTCTTATGGACCAGTCTGGGTTTGTGTAATGCCAGCAGAGCATTGTCTGCCTGACTGCATTGTAAAGCCAATTGTAAAGTTGGGTTCAGGGTTAAACCCTATGGGATTATTTTTTTGGTGTCGGTCGAGGCCCCTTAATTGCAGTACAGAGATAACTTAATGCCTTAGCATACTAAGACATTTTAGGCCATTGTGTGCTTCCAACTGTGTGGGAACAGTTTGGAGAAGACCATTTTTTCAGCATGATTGTGCCCCATTGCACAAGGCAAGGTCCATAAAGGCATGTTTGGGTGAGTTTGGCTTGCACAACCCTGACCTCAACCCTATGAAACACCTTTGGGATGGATGAACTAGGATTGCGAGCCAGGTCTTCTCATCCAGAATCAGTATCTGCCCTCACAAATGCTCCTCTGGATGACTGGGCAGAAATTCTAACTTACACGATCCAAAATTTAGTTGAAAGGCTTCCCAGAAGACTGGAAGCTGTTATAACTGCAAAAGGGTGTCCAGCTCCATATTAATTCCTATGTCATAAGAGCTCCTGGTTGTAACGTGAATGTGTCTTAATAATTTTATTATAATATACATTTTTACACATATACATATGATGTATCTTATATCTTGTTGATGTATCTTATATGTCTAATTTCGAGGTTGTTGTAAGCTTTTTATAAAGCTAAAAAAGGAAAAGCGCCTAGTAATACGTTCAATAACCTTACAAGCTTACACCAGTCCCAAAATGAGACATGTAAAATATATCAAATAGATATAAGATTGTGGTACTTGCCAAGGTATAGTTGTAATTGCAGTGCATGTGTTTTTCTTCCAAGAATTCTATATTCCACTCAAACACTTTCAAAAGTTGTAAGAAAATGTGTGGTCATTTCACCTGATATGATGCCAAGGCATCATCACCCAGTTCACACCAGAATCTAGGAAAACAATGCTATGCACTAAAAACAGACTGAACACATTGACAACTCTTTCTACCTCTCAGAGGATCTGAATCAGCTTTTGTTTCCGTCTGAACTTTAAAGCAGAAGCAGAAGCTTGTCTTTTAGTTGGACTGGGTTCTGTTAGTTAGCTTAGCCTTGTTCAGACTCAGTAGTTGTCTTTGAGGGGCCCAAACTCATCTAGATAATCAGGTTTGCGTGCTATTTCTTTCACCAGATTGGCAGCTAGTTTCTCCAGTCTGCATTTTGTCCCTTTCTCTTCAGATACAGCTCTAATGTCAGTGGCGTCCTGCCCGTTGATTTCATTAAGATAGGCGCCACCTTCCACCAGAGTGATGGAACCAGAGAGTGTGAGTCCCAAACAGAGAGCATGTGTGGGAAAACAGCAGCTAATGCTATCAGTTTGGGCTAATTATAAGCTCTGCTAGTCTGAATGAGCCGAGAGAGAGAGAGAGAGAGAGAGAGAGAGAGGGAAACCTGGTGTGTGGAATGACCAGGTTCAGCAGTTGCTGGGACTTCTGTTTAATTATTTGAAGGAAATACAATAAAAAGCTGGTAGAGGTGAAAAGGTTGTCATCAAGAGTCCTTATTGTCTCTGTGCATGTGTGTAGACAGATATGGACCATGGTCTTGTACTTTAGGCTCTGGACACAAGCATCTCTGGTAGCTGCAGTATTGTCAGTGGTGCTAACAATACCATGAACAACACCACTAAACAATTTCTGACGCACTGATACATGCACCTCTTACCTAAATGTCTTTCAGTAATCACAATCTGTCACTGTGTGGCCACTTACAGTCTGAGCTAGTGTTAGTTATTGGAAGTCCAGGTCAAGGGAACTACTGTGCTCCCAGCATAATGATAGAATTTAAAAAGTAATTTAACAAGCAAGTGGCAATTGCATCAAAAATCAAGAGAACAATATATTATTTATAATAATATATTGGCCTTGGCACTTAGGTTTCAGACACTGGCCTATACTTAGGCCATACTGAAAGAGAAGAAGGTGGTATTGGTGCATCTCAGTGATTGTATAATGCAAAAATATGAAAACGTTGGAATTTCAGGTCAGGTGCTGCCCCTGGCTAGCAGTACACAAAAGTAATACAGAAGTCAATGTCAAAGATAAGCGTGTGTGTGTGTGTGTGTGTGTGTGTGTGTGTGTGTGTGTGTGTGTGTGTGTCTGTAGATAGCAAGGGACAAGAGCAGTAGAACAAAGGATCTCTGTAGGGACCTTGCAGGTAAACAGACAAACAGACTAGATGTATTAAAGAGCTGATCTCAGTGATACCATCAGCCCTCTGGAAGCCCTGGAGTTCACCACTGCTCACTCTCTCTCTCTCCCTCTCACACACATTTCAAATGTTCACTCACTTACTCGCTTGCATACCCCAGGGTACCTGTAAACAAAATATAAAGGATCTTGTCTGTCAAGCCAATAAACAGTCTGTGTGTGTGTTTAGGCTCCTGGGAGGCATCATTGCAGGCATTTGCTAAGCAGAGTGATGGTTTGTTGTCTCTGTAGGTGCTAGGCCTTCTCTAAAATACACCTTAAACCTTAAAGCAAGAGTTGCAAACATGACAAACGCTTCAGAATTTCAGCTGTGGATTTAGCCGTCCCCTGTCCTTTCGCCGCTCGAAAGCGAGTCTGCCGTATCCATGCATAATGGGTGTTTTTAATGTTACGTAACACTTTTAAAGAGTTACTAGCCTCGCTGCCATCACTCAAAGAGTGGGATATATTCACCGATTTGCATGTCATGAGCCACCAGCAGTAAAAGACATCATTTAATGCATGAATTATTCATTATTCTTTCATTAATAATTCAGTCACATGTCCAATTAGCAATGGATCACATCAGATCTAATTAAATATTGAGGGGTGGGGTTCTGAGAATGCGCAAATGTATTTTTTTCATAATGATTCTGATTAGGTTTTAAATTTAGCACCACAGGACAAATTAAGTTTAAACAGTGATAAGGCCGAGATGGCAATCGACTATCCATTTACAGCATGTTTAATGAAACGAACAAAGCATGTCTTTGTGCCTGAGATTGCGTGTCCTTTATGTTCTGAGGCTCTTATAAACTTCTAGTTAGTGGTGTTAATCTGTGACCTCCTTACAATTGTGATTCTTTAGAAAGCGATTTTGGAAGAATGGTTCATGAATTCACTTCGATTTAATTCAGTTTGATTGTTTGCACAAATATAACTTGAGGTTTTGCAGAGTGCCACAATGCCAGCGCTAACTACTGTTCTGAGAAGAGAAATGCCATGTCCACGGAGGTTATGGTGATGATGCTGATGATTTTGACGATGATAAGTGCAAGATTGCAGATGATACATGTTAAAAGCTAGAAGAATCGACCAATAAGCCTATAGCTGCGAGCTATACTGGTCTAAATCTTTATTGTTATAGTGACTTGAAAACAGTACCAGTTGTGTATTACTTTGCTTCTGTGAATGGTGAGAGTAGCCAGTTAAATCATCAATTTTCCTTGAACAAGTAATTGATTTATTTATTGATTTTTTGATTTATTTGATTGATATTTATTTTTATTACTCTGTGGCCATGATACAATTCTTCTTATGGTATATCCATGTATACATATAATCTTTTTGTTATATGTATACAGTATATTGGAATGGTGCCAGTGTGTTGGTATGAATGTTTTTGGGTTGTCTGTATGTTAAGTTGGTCTTGATCAAACTGCATTGTTTATCTGTAAAGATAAAGGGCAGAAAAGTACATGCAAAGAAAAAAAATCAAGCTATGATCGAAATGTAGTTGGAAAAAACGTTGTTGTAGTAAAAATGGTTCATGAATTCACTTTGATTTAATTCAGTTTGATTGTTTGCACAAATATAACTTGAGGTTATATTTAATATAACTTGAGACAAATATAACTTGAGAGTGGTAAAATATAAGTAACACACATGATGCACTAAGGATTTGTACATTTAAAAATAGCCATATTATTTCAGCCCGAACTGTATACTTTATTATATATATATTACAACGATCAGAACTGTAATAAAAATCAACCTTCAGACCAGTGCATCATGATGCGCCCCTATTTCCAATACAGTGTTGCTTATTTTCTTTTCCTCTTTTGCTTTGAGCAGGTCTCTCTGCCTCTGCCTCTCTGGTCTCCTTGGCCTGGATGATTGCCTCCTACCAGAAGGTCCTTCGCGACTCACGTGACGACAAGCTCCCCATGTCCTACAAGGCAGTGATTGTGCAGATGCTTTGGCACTTGTTCACCATTGGTGCACGCACAATCGCCTTTGCGCTCTTCGCCTCAGTCTTCCAGCTCTACTTCGGCATCTTCATCGTAGCGCACTGGTGCGCCATGACCTTCTGGATCATCCAGGGTGAGACGGATTTCTGCATGTCCAAGTGGGAGGAGATCATCTACAATATGGTGGTGGGCATCATCTACATCTTCTGCTGGTTCAACGTCAAGGAGGGGCCGGCACGCTTCCGTCTCGGCGTCTACTACTGCGTGATCTTGGTGGAGAATGCAGCACTCACAGGGGCCTGGTATGTCTACCGAGGGCCGCACACCTCAGACTTCTATGCCCTCATTATCGTGTGTGTGGTGGTGTGCAGCTATGCCCTGGGAACCTTCTTCATGTTTGTCTACTACTGTCTGCTCCATCCAGATGGCCCTATTCTCGGGACCCAGTGGAGCTGTGTAGAGGAAGGGATGGGGGTCATAGGATTAGGGGGAATGGGGGATCTTGGGACACCTCTACCCCAACCGGATGTGGTCACTAGTCCCCCAAGAACCCTACAAAGGACTACGGGTGGGGAGCGGGAGCCAGGGGTTGGGGACCGGGACAGTTGCCTGCCCGTGTTCCAGGTGAGGCCGCCAAGTGTGCCTCTGGTACCTTCCCCTCGAACGCCCAAAACTGAGGGTCCAGTGATTCGCATAGACCTTCCAAGGAAGAACTACCCTGCCTGGGACGCACACTTCATCGACCGCAGGTTGAGGAAGACCATCTTGGTGCTAGAAAACACGTCTCCAGTGACGCCACGGATCCAGTACCGCAGCCTCAGCAGCCCCAAAGAGGTGACAGAGTACGAGACTACTGTGTAGTGCAATTCAGACCTCCCACTAATAGGGAGGCTCCACTTGTGGCTCTCCATCTCTTGATGCATCTTTTAATGCATCGTAGAGACGTGACCAAGAGCAAGGCAAGTGGGCAATACTGGGAGACTGGGAGTCCCAGGACATGGTTGGTGCTATAACGTTGGACCTGTGCATGCATGGGGAGGCGCGACATTGTCGTTGCCTGGCAACTTTTCTGAGCGAGTCTCTGATGGGGACAAAGGGAACATGAATGAGGTTAGAGTTTAAAGGTCAACTGGTAAAGGAATGGCTGCTAATGGAAATGACATTTGAGCAAAGACCAGTGCCACAATGCCAGCGCTAAGTACTGTTCTGAGAAGAGAAATGCCATGTCCATGGAGGTTATGGTGATGATGTTGATGATTTTGACGATGATAAGTGCAAGATTGCAGATGATACATGTTAAAAGCTAGAAGAATCGACCAATAAGCCTATAGCCGCGAGCTATACTGGTCTAAATCTTTATTGTTATAGTGACTTGAAAACAGTACCAGTTGTGTATTACTTTGCTTCTGTGAATGGTGAGAGTAGCCAGTTAAATCATCCATTTTCCTTGAACAAGTAATTGATTTATTTATTGATCTATTTATTAGATTTATTTTTATTACTCTGTGGCCATGATACAATTCTTCTTATGGTATATCCATGTATACATATAATCTTTTTGTTATATGTATACAGTATATTGGAATGGTGCCAGTGTGTTGGTATGAATGTTTTTGGGTTGTCTGTATGTTAAGTTGGTCTTGATCAAACTGCATTGTTTATCTGTAAAGATAAAGGGCAGAAAAGTACATACAAAGAAAAAAAATCAAGCTATGATCAAAATGTAGTTGGAAAAAACGTTGTTGTAGTAAAAATGGCTGTGTCGACAGCCATGGAATAAAAAATAAGAAAAAGAAAACAGAAGACTTTGTATCGTTTGGGTCTTTCTTTTAATTCAGGGTTCTTCTCTTTTCCAGACATGTTCACTGCCCACTGTGGGACGGAATTTGGTTTGAATAGCAGGGGGTGTTTGACTTGCAGAGATGTAAGATGAAGGTGGTGGGTTTTAAACTGATGTATTTCTGAATGTCTCTCAGAATGGTGGTGCTGCCTCTGAACCAGCTCACCTGTTGCCTTAGTTCCATTACAAGCCATGAACAGTAATTATGCCCTGACATGCAGGTTGTTTGGAGTATTTGGGCTTGGGTTTAGGCTTGTCCTGGTGACAGAGGCTTATTTGGTAACCATGTGGAAAATAATGGTGGTAAATGCTTAAACTGTAAAATGTGGGGGTGGTGAGTTCCTTTGCTTTATCGTTTTATCGAAACTGAAAATATGTGAGTTGAACTTTAGACTTGGTCAAATAAAAGAACGTAATGAAAACACAGTTTAGTGAAAGTTCCATTTGTGCCCGCCTAACCTGGCCCTGACACTTTGACCTGAGACTGTTTGAAATGGCCTGTTTCGTTTGATGTATGAGAGCAGAGACAAGGTTTTTGCTCATGTGTTTTTGCCCGGGACTTTGTGTTGTTCACTCTGAAACCTGACGCTGTGGTCTGAGGATGTATTAGAATGTACACTGTAACATGAGAGGCTTTGCATTCAACCATCTATCTGCAGCACCAATTTCAAGTGTAACCACATTACTATCTATGCTGGAAACAATTAATGTGGTATTAATGTATGATATAAGTTGACTCAGCATGCTTAAAAATTCAGTTACACTATATCCAAAGCATTCATAGATGTCCTCTTTAAGTTAAGTCAGCTATTTGAAGGTGCAGCCATTGCTGACATGGATGTTCTGTTGCACTCACACAGCTTGTACAATGTCTACAGAGTAAGGTGACCATAGGTCTTAAATGGAAACGGGGGACATTTTTCCAGTTCTAGATTCATGTAGTAAATGGAATATTTATTTATTACAATTAAAATGTATATTTCTCACTTTCCCTGTGTGAGAAAGTCACTTTATAGGAATATACACTACCTATAAAAAGGCTTAGGCAGGGATTAGACAGGGATGCGTTTATCACAAAAGACTCAGTGGTTGTATGAACCCATCTCTTATATTCATGTTAAATACGTAGGCTGTAAAAAGAGACTTGTGACTACTGAAAAAAGACCTGTAGCTATAGCCCCAACTTAAGCAAAAAAATAAAGACTGAGCAAGATTTCTACCCATCTGCTCTTCCCCCAGGTCTTTCTATGACTTTTGAGGGGCATTTTCTTTATTTACAGTTAAAATTGGGACATTTCTGATGACAGCTCCTGCTGCGGATGGCCCATCAAAAACAGGGATGTGTGGTTACCCTAACAAAGAAAAGTAGAAAAGTACTGCTAATAAATTAAGATGCTCTGGAGGAGCTGCATGTGAATCCCCATGCCCAAGTATCGACTAGAGAGAAAGACAAGTGACGGCTGTTACTAAGGCAAAGATGGACAAACATTCTGGATGAGCTGGTCTTCACAAACCATTGTACATATAGTGATGCTTGTGTGTGGGAATAAGAATGTCATGCTAAGGCTTAAACGAAAGGAGGGCAGATTTTTAATCTGGTGATGAGTTTTAATGTGGTAACTCATTCAACAAAGCACAGGTCTCTTTTGGTAGTCTGAGGTGTCCTGTCATGTTAGGCCAGAAAGTCTGCCAAGTTTGCAGCTTTGGTTTTCCAAAATGTTATTTGTTTACATGCAGGTCTGTATTTTTTATTAACTGATTTGCTGAGATTGTCAGCTGAGATGCAGTTAAGTTTAGCTGACTAGTAATGGAGGCCAATAGCCCCATCAGAGTTAGCACTAAAAAATGCCTGGTGCTGTTAAATAATCTCACATAGACAGACAACATCTTCAGGGTGGTTCCTGCTACTACTCTTAGCTGTGTGACAGTTTTGTCTATCTTTATAGGTGTGTCACAAAATTTCCATTACAAGTTTGCTACACTGGCCTCAAATGTTCAGTGCTAAAGGAAAGAAGCTAACTTCAGACACCAAAAATGTCTAAGCTCATCATCTACATGTGGGTAAAGTGAGAGTATTGTATAAATGACTGAGGGAACATGGTGTGGGTAAAAGTCCATTTAGTCATCTGTGTCATGTTCTCATCACTTCCTAAGAGCTAAAGCCCAAACAGAGCGTGATACAGATGTAGAGTTAGTCCCAGCCGCCTCGCCCTTCTTGCGAGACATTTTTTTGGCTTGCTAAAATTGGACAATAATCAACTTTGTTCCAGACTGTTCCGCAACATTAGCTGATGGGTGAGTCTGCATCAAAAATGAATAGGATGGCGGCGCAGCACCCAGAGCTATAGAGGGTAATTACCAGTGACGTGACTCCAGCTTTTCTGGTGGAGAGCTGAATGCGGCGTTCGGCGCACAGACACACAGACACTCGAAGGCACATCTTTTGGCGGGTTGCCTTGGTAACCGTGGACTGGTTAAGTTGAGCTCTGTTGGTTTCCTGTTGAAGAGCGCTCGAGTAGCGCGTCTCTCCAGAGAGCTGACCTGTCATTAGTTCCACTCCTGTAGCCCTCTTACTGCGAGCCCCAGGGTCAACAGCACCCTCTACTACTACACACTTACAAACACACACACAAATATTTCACATACATGCACATACACAGTCTTGTATGGCTGTCTGTCTGTGCCTGTACACCACATGGTTCTGAACTGCCTCTGGAAGCCACATCACCAGAACTGTGCATCAGGAATGATGTCAGTGGCCATGCTACTGCTCCCAAGCCTAGGATAACTATGTTCAAAGCCAAGCCCTGGCTGCAGTGGTGTAACGTGAGCTGGCACTGTACTCTGGAGAGGTTAATCATGGTATAGTATTTGCCAGTCTGGTGGACGAATCTGGGCTTACCAGATGACTTATCACAGTACCGACAGTAAAGTTTGCTGGGATAATGGTCTGCGGCTTCTTCAGATTTTGGACCCGTTAGTTCCAGCGAAGGGTAATGTTAATAAACCGCATACAAACAGGTTTTAGACAGTTCTATGCTTCTTGATGCCAGTTTCTGAACATTTGCTGGCACTACATAACTTTACGGCACCCTAGCCTCCTTAGTCACATTCTTTTGTAAGCAAGATAAGAACAAGAATTCTATGGATTTGCAGGATTTGTGCATGATGAAATCGTTAAGATGTAAGCTGAATAATTCAGAATGGTTTGATGTAAAATCCTCCATGCTTGGGAAGCTTAATGAGGCAGAGTAGGTCCTAGTGGTGGTGATAGTAAGCAAATGTCTGGAGGTTTAAGTCATCTGAAAGCTCTCTCACAGAAAGTTATTACTGTAAATGACTACAAAAATACGATACCTGCTGTCTGAGGCTATGCTTTATGATGGCTTTGTGCTAAGGTTTTGGCCTAAATTGTATTATTAGGCCAAAATGGATACATTTCAGATATAGAACTTTTTACAATAAACACCTTTACAAAAAAATACATGTAGGGTCATGGGAATTTTATGGCTATATATGTATTGTTAGAAATTGCAACCTCTGGTTCCCGTCAACACCACTGTAGAAACATCTCAAATACATCTCAGTTATCAAATTATGCTGAATATTTAGTAAATCCACAGAATTCCCTTTTAATTAAATTTGATTTGGAAAAAAATGCTGCCAGGAGGTGTTTCCAAGATCGCCATTGAGAGGACAGGCCTTTTTATATGGACTATGAATCACTATATTTTTTAAGGTGTTACACGATTTTTAAAATTTCATTTTTCCAGCATTAAAGACACTGAGTTTTAGAAAAATCCTGATATTCAGTTTACAATGTGAAGGATCAGACAATAGCACAAAGAGACTTCTGGCTTGGAGGTATTGGTATTTCAGTATTGATCCTTCACCATAATACGCACACTCCAGACTCAAATGTTCTGTCGTCTACACACACACATTTGCACACATGCTCATCTCTTTATAACCCCAGTTTCAGGGTTTGCAGGATCTGTTCGCTTTAAAACAGCATAGCCGGTAAAGCTTCACTCAGACACTAAAGAATGCTTATATTCTTCCTAAAAGCCTCACAGTGCTAAGCTAAATTGAGTCGACATTTAATTCTCCAGGTTTCTAAGGACTTGGAAAACCTGAAAACGGATTGGGAACTGCTGCTCTCATAATGCTTTTAGAGAAATTTTCACCAGGTTCACTAAGAAGTCATACTCTACTGTAATAGAAGGTACACAGGAGCCCATGCAAGCAATGCATTCCAGCTGCATACTTCTCATCATAGCGGAGACCATAAAACAGGTGTTGGTGTTGACATCAAGATGCGTGGTCAAATCAGAGTCTAGGAGAGGGTGCCGAGTCCCCCACCACAGAGACTCTGCACTGAGGTGCCACGCCCCTCTGCACAGAAGCTCCGATCACACACTGCCTCCCTGTGGTTGTTCATGAGAACTGCAGTAATCCAGTTCTACTATCATGTATAAGAGTGTCTTTGTGTGTGTGTGTGTGTGTGTGTGTGTGCGTGTTTGTGTGTGTGTGTTTGCATGTGTGTGTATGTATGTATATATTTATGTATGTATATGTGTGTGCGTTTGCGTGTGTGTGTATGCGTGTGTGTGTGTTTGTGTGTGTATATGTGTGTGTTTGTTTGTGTGTGTGTGTGTGTGTGTGTATGTGTGTGTGTGCGTGTGTGTGTGTGTGTGTGTGTGTTTGTGTGTGTATGTGTTGTGTGTCTGTGTGTGTGTGTGTGTGTGTGTGTGTGTGTGTGTGTGTGTGTGTGTGTACATGTGTGATCAAAATGATTTTGGGAATAGACTGGGAGTAATCTGGGAATAGACATGTGTTTGTTATGCAGACTCACATGAGCAGTTAGACTGAATGCTCTGAATCTACATGCATGCTGTAGAGTATATGTAGGTGCATTATGGGGTAATTTATATTATTTATACATTTATTTATAATTATATACATCTCATCATTCTCTTCTATTATGGGTGTTTACCAAGTACAAGTTATCAATTTTTTAAAAGACATTTGTAAGGATACTCAATATGAGATAATCCACTAACGTTAGGAAGGAGAAGGTCAAAGGAAAATAGTTGAAAAACTATAAGTGAGTAAGGTTTCATAACCGTGTTGTAGAGAGAACAGGGCTACTAACAACCATTTAAAGGGTAGACCACCAGAACTGTCAGCATCAGATAAGCAGTACCTAAAAGGCCACTCTTTCTTCAAATCTGAAAAATCCTCAGGCGTTTCTGTCCATCCCTCCACTGTTAGAAGACAACCCTATGGGTCTGAATAGATGTGTCGCTGTCAAGAAGCCAGTCCTCCTTGTATGTGTGTGTGTATGCATGTATGTATGCATTCGTTATTTATACACTGATTAAAAACATTAAAGGAACACTTTTTAATCAGAGCATATCATCAACTCAGTTTAACTTCTCAGTTTAACTGATTGGATCAGTTCAGTAGTGGGGGAGTGCATTTTGCCCCCCCATCTTTTCTGACTGATTTTTCACTAGTTCTGCAGTTGGCTTGGGTCAGCGTCACGGTACATGGTGCGGTACCTGGTGCGGTACCTGGACCCTACAGAGGTTGCACAGATAGTCCAACTACTGAAGGAGGGCACATCAATACGTGCCATTGCCACAAGGTTTTCTGTGTCTCCCAGCACAGTCTTTAAAGTATGGTGGAGATTCCAGGAGACAGGCAGTTACTCTAGGAGAGCTGGACAAGGCTGTAGAAGGTCCTTAACCCCTCAGCAGGACCGGTATCTGCTCCTTTGTGCAAGGAGGAACAAGATGAGCACTGCCAGAGCCCTACAAAATGAACTCCAGCATGCCCCTACTGTGAATGTTTTTGACCAAACAATCCGAAACAGGCTTCATGAGGGCGGCCTAAAGGCCTGACGTCCTGTAGAGTCCCCTGTGCTCACTGCCCAGCACTGTAGAGTTCGATTGGCATTTGCCATAGAACACCAGAATTGGCAGATCCGCCACTGGCACCCTGTGCTTTCCACAGATGAGAGCAGATTTCACCTGAGCACATGTGACAGACGTGACAGGGTCTGGAGACGCTGTGGAGAAAGTTATAACAGACACTGGGACGATTTGGTTTGGACACAGAGAAAAAAAGGTGGTGGAGCTTCCAAAAGTTATTAGGGACAGCATTATTAAACCATACTCAAACAGAAAAAAATTATACAACCCTAACAAAGACCCGAAACATCCTCTGAGTACAACTGGCTCGCACACAGGCATCATGCAAGTTTTCACAGCATGCTCTCACACTAATGATAACACAGATAGAGAAGCCATCAGTCACCGATGCTGAGTGCAGTAAGCCGTCTACCGTTCTTGCTGCCCTTGACCCACAGCCCACAGCCAAGGCCATCATAATGTTTTGTCAGGGCTGCCTTTCTGCCACCTGTGTTGAAATCTTCTGTAGCACAATTCCACTTTATACCATTTACGCCATCCTGCTTCTGACACCACTGTAGCATCAACGTAGAGTAAGATACAGTGGAGGGCCACATTTGCAGACATTCAGTGAGCAGTGATGCCCTCCATGAGTCATTCTGTTAGTGGTAGCCCTATTGCCAGGTGGCTCCATGACACAGGATTACACACAAAAAGTTACAGCGTCCGCCCTTAACACCATGTCAACACACCAAAGACGCTTCTGCATGGGACGGATTATTGCAGAACACCAAGTCCATGCTGAGACACATCAAGTCAAGTCAACATTTATTTATATAGAGCTTTTTACAACAGATTGTCACAAAGCAGCTTTACAAAGAATCTGGTGTCCGAGCCCCCAGTGAGCAAGCCAAGGGCGACAGAGGCAAGGAAAAGCTTCCTTAGTTAGGAAGGAAGAAACCTTGAGAGGAACCAAGGCTCAAAAGGGGAACCCATCCTCCTCGGGTAACACCAGATACAACAGAGCACAAGAAAGGAGAGTGTAATGTTTGTAGGGTAGAGTACACATGTTGCATAAGCAGACATGGCGGCTCAACACCATACCTGTGTAGCTGAATGGTTTCTATTATTTGAATATGCACTGGATGTACATTAAACACAAAGAAAATGTTTGTACAGCATAATTGCCTTAATGACATCATTAGTAGGTGTATGTGGGTGAACTTTGGTAACTTGTTAAATTATATGCATGCTGTCCCAGTGCTTTGTTTTCTTTACAAGTCCCTTTTTGACGAGGGTGGGTAACCTGTTCATTATTAAAAATTCAAATGAAAAGCGCCTGAACGCTTGTTTCCCCTGTGTACATGTGTGTGGGGTGTAAGTGCCGAGATTAGAGCTGCTAGTGGAGAGTTTAGATTGGGCTCTCTGGTGGAGTTTCCTTTCTAACAGGAAGCTGATTTCCTGCGCTAGCTGTGGTGTCCTGCCTGGCTCCAGGGGGCTGAGAGGAGATCAGGCCAGCCCTGCCCACACACACAAACACACACACTAACACGTCTGCACAGAAGCACAGATACAAACATAACCACACACACCACCTGCTGACATGGACTATGAACCCAAGAAAGTCAAAAAGGTAAGGTAAGACTTTTTTTCTATTGGATAATTTAGCAGACTGGGGGCTCTATGCTTGACTGCCCCAAATCAGTTTAGGCTTCTTTGGGTATATGAAGAGTGTTGACATGTCCCACATGTATGTGAGTCTGTATGTATGTCCAGCTTTACAACACAACTATTTTATGGATTTCTTCTTCAACCTGTATCCTCGTTTTGTAGGTTTATGGTTCATAGTTTGCATTTTATCCGAGTAGGTCAGTCTACCGGGTTCCCTCTTGCTCACCGCTAGCGTCATTCGGGGGTTTTATCTTTTCGAAGAAGCATGACGTACATTCTGTGGTTGTTACCAGACATTTCCTCTTCACTTAAAGCGGTACTCAGCATTTTTCAGTGTATTCTGTATCTGCTGCATCAGTAATATCTAGTCATATAACCACAGTTAATAATTGAAATCATTTTAGGTTAAACATTTATGAAAATAAAATAATTATAATTATTATATACATTTCCCTATTCACTTTTATTATGGGTGTTTTCAAAGTGCAAGTTATTCGTTTTTTAAAAGACATTTGTAAGGATACTCAATATGACACAATCCACTTTCGTTAGGAAGGAGAAGGTCAAAGGAAGATTAAAGATTTAAGTTTCCAAAACTGGAGTTTAAAAAGTTGTAGAGAGAACAGGGCTACTTGCAACCATGTAAGACCTGGCAGACCACCAAAACTGTCAGCATCAGATAAGCAGTACCTAAAGTGCCACTCTTTCTTCAAATCTGAAAAATCCTCAGGTGTTTCTGTCCATGCCTCCACTGTTAGAAGACAGCTTAACGCTATGGGTCTGAAAAGGTGTGTAGCTGTCAAGAAGCCAGTTTTCATTGTATGTATTTGGGATTAATGGATTTTGAGAAGCAAGAAGATATCCCTGCAGATTTATAGTCTCCAGAAAAGAACAGAAGCTGCTGTATTAAGGGGAAAGAGTGTCTTCAGAGGCCAAGTTTGAATTTGCCCTGTGGGTCCATTAACAAAAAGACAATACAGTATAGAAATAGCTTGGTAGTTTTTGAATAGAGTTGGGCGTGCAACATATTATCTATTCTACAGTGAATGTTGGGCCTATTGAAATCAGTTTTGTAGAGTGAGAATGAGGTCAAGGTGACTACATGATGCCAAGGGACATCGTTTTTATAATGTTGCAACTTAGTTTGTCATGTTACTAAGTGATGAGGTGCCTTTTATTATCCCACATGGGGGAATTTGCATCGTTACAGCAGAATAGCAGCAGA
>JAMWET010002991.1:472500-477500 GCA_024036415.1 Prochilodus magdalenae
TACCTAAGAAGTTAATCTAGTGGTCTTTTTTCGTTCCATGCCAGCTAGATTCTTTCCATACCGTAATATCTTTCCCTCCAGCCTAAACACAGAATGTTTGGCTGTGCCACCACACAAGCAGGCATAATCTTTCTGGGCTAGTTTTCGTTTCATCATTAACAGGGGTCATGATCTTTGCTGCCATGACAACTTATGTCACCAGCTAGTTTTTGCAAAGTGCACTTTAGCTGGTTGTAATCACATCATGCATTATGTCATGCAATATTTTTTACCAAATCTTTCTCATATTTGTTAAATTATTCACTGAAACTTCAAGCTGAACTTATGAACACATGGAAAATTAGAAAATCAGCCATGTCAGCATATTACATGTTTATAGCATGGTTATGTCAGCATTCCCTGCTAGAAAAAACTGTAAAGACCAACACACTGCAGCTGCTGGAGCAAAGTCTCCCATCTCCTATCATAACTTTATAGAAGAAAGAAAAACATATTTATAATATAAGGTAATGTAAATAGACTTTATTGCAGAAATAGAGATACGAGAATTCAGCATTAGAGATGGATGCTAGTATGGTAGTTGGCCATTTCTGACCAAACATTTTTGTTGGACGAGATTCCTTTGCGTTGCCATGGCATGCACAAGTATGCATCTGCACATACCAGTTTACATGAATGATTATTGAATTCACACATGCACACACACGAAAACACATGGTTTAACAATACACACTGAAACACTTCAGTCCAGGTGATTGACAGATCACATTAAATAATTCACACATGACCATGAGCGCACACACACATAGTGATGGGTTTTTACAAATTTGCCCCCCTCTCACTTCACTCCTTCTCTTCCACACTCTCACATATATACACATGTAAATCAGCAGGTCGCTAATGGGGCATGTGTTATCTCATCTGTGCCACTCCGCAGGAGACGTCTCTGCTCTCTGACAGCTGTCTCTATGATGATGTCACAGCGGGGGCTGCAGGCACTCCGCTGATGTTTACTATTACGTGAACCTGAGCAAGAGTGGTGCTTTAAATAGAGGAAGCTAATGGCCATCCTTGTGGCTAAATGGAGGCTAGTACAGAATCACTCCAGGAGTCAGTCTGGGAATCTGTTTAGCATTTATTTAATATATTTATGACATGACTAATATTTCCCTGCTCAGTGAATACGTCAGTGTCAGTTCAGGTTTCATAGCAGGACACTCGTTCAAAGCCTGTTTCTATGCTTAAAAAGACTTAGCACTTGCACTGGCACGCTCTTTCCCCAGGTGTGTGTGATTCATGTGTGTGTTTCTCCAGAGTTCTAACACACTGATTGTTTTATTTGTTAAATGTCAGTGAATTTGCCCTCATGCACATCCGCTGTTTTAACAGCTGAGAATTTTCAGATCCATTGCACTGAGCTGTGTTCTCACAGTCGAAGGATGGATAGAATCACCCGCAGATTGTTTCTATCTGTAGCAAGAATGGAGATTGACTTTCCTTAAAAATCTTTCAAAGATGTAATCTTTAGGTACTGTTTTCGGATGGTGGCGTTTTTGGTTATCCACCAGGTCTTGCACATTTGTCAGGGGTCTCATTTTCCCTCATTTATTTTTCCACATATCGTCGCTGTCCAATGAAAAACATGTATCTCCATTTTTGTCCATTTTGACTTTTATGCATCATTTGACCACAGCTGCTGCCGTTTACACTGTGTGAGAATCTCATGATAATTGGACCCACAGAAACAGCCCAAAAGTGTTTGGAAAGACGTCTGGTTCCATTGACTGTTGTTCCAAAAACTGAGGTTTTTGGCCTCTCCTGTAAAGTTGCCATTTTGGAGATACTTGTTTTTCTTTGGACAGTGACGATATCCTCTTTTTGACTTTTCCCTTCACTGGACTCAAATTTCGACCTGTCCTTTTTACCACCTCTATCCCCCCCGCCTTACATATTCCTGTAATTCTTCATTTAGGGATTTGTTTCACCAATTAAGCGCCTGGTCTTCCCGAAGTCAGCACGGCGGCAGACAGACAGAGGCGGTGTGTATCGCAGACCTCTTCACACAGTGCCTCTCTACCCGCCTGACTTCCTCATCCACCCCGAGCGCCTCATCTATGATTACGTAGAGAAGGAGGTCAAGGTCAGCAACTCACATGTTCTATACGTCACTGCACAGTTAGCAGGAAACGTTCCAGAGCTTTGGCTAACACCACCTGCAAGTTCTAATAACTGTTTTAATACAGTGTTCAGAGAACATTTTAAAGATGCTTCTCATTTTAAATAGTGTTCCCATAAGGTTAAGTGTGGACTAAGACATAACGTTTAGCTGCAACATTCAGAGGAGGTTTGAGGATGTTTTCAGGCCCACAGATGTTGATGTTGCATGATAGCAAATAAAAAAATGACATTTGATGTTTTTAGAGAACGTTCTCCTACCTTCAGAAAAAAGATTGTGGGAACCAAAACTAAACTTTGCAATGGAAGCATTCCAAAGGAGGGTTTCTTCTCCTAGCTCCGTGGTCCACACCATATTTTTGCGGTGGGCACAGTATAAACTTCAACCTTTTACCACTGAAGCTGCACTATGTAAGATATTTTAGTCACAACTGAAAGAAGTAACATTACTGAACCAGGAGAAGAAGGCACAATGAGGCATGATGTGCACTGCCACTGCAAATCACCCTGTAAAGCCTGAAATAACCCACAAGAGGCCTCAGGTCAGATTTTAATGGGAGCTTTTTAGGCCACATCATACGTCTTTTCGTATTAATGTCACATTGGTACAGGCTCAGACAGAAGGTCCCGCTCAGTTTTTAACTCAATGTTTGACTTAAATGCAAAATCAACATTACATTGATAAAGACATGATGCCAATAGTACATAATACTTACACATCCTCAGAAGAACCTGGTTTAGACTGAGTTCTCTTTGAATACTTTTTAACTAATTTGCAATTATCAGACTCATACACTCGGGATGTGAGCCAAAGCATGACCTAGCATAACCAATGTAGCAAAATGATCTTCCACATGCATGTAATTAAACCAGAGAGGTCCCCAAATGTCCAAATCCCCAAATGTCCAGTGTGTTGTATTATTGGCCTTTGTCTTAAAGCATAAAGTTAATTAGTTCTAGCTATGGATGCACTGATATAATAATTATTGCGCTAATATTTAATACTTTTCATGTACTATTGTAATCTACTGGTTAAGGCTAACTAGGTGAACTAACCTTAGTTTTGCAGGGCCAATTGTTAGGTTGATTAAATGTTCTGATTTTACACTAATGACATAACTCTAATGCAACTTTCAGTTCCTGGGTCATCTAACATGGGTGTCGTGCTCCCTCAATCCCTCCAGCAGGGATGAACTGCTGCAGCTTCTTGACACTGCAAGGGTGAGAGCATTTCTATTTCATTGCTAGTTCTCAGAGAAGTGATGATATTACAGATGTAATCCATACCAACCCTTCAAGGGCCAGAAATGTGTGCCCCTTCTTTCTCACTCTCTCTTGCAGAAGTTGAAGGTTCTACCTCTGCAGACGAGTGTGGAGCAGGACTGCATCCTCAGTTTGTCTGCTCGCTGTCTGCTGCTCACCTGGAGAGACAATGAGAAACTGCTGTTGCGTATCCCTACGCATGAGATTGCTGCTGCCTCCTATCTGCGAGACGATGCCCTGCACCTGCTGGTGCTCAAAACAGGTGAGCAGTAGTTAAGGTGCTTTCAATTTACCCTGCCTCAGCATGTTGACCTGCAATTTATTTATATGAGGTTATAATAAGAAGAGCAGACACAACAAGTTTCATACATAACTTCAGTGTTTCACTTTGCTTTGCTATATCCATAATATGTTTGGTGTATTTGAAATCTCAGCTCGATGTCTCTAATCTATTTTTTGACTCTCTAAGCACATAAAATTCAGTTTCAAGGAGACTTTATTGTCGTTCACATCACATGTGGTACATGGGGTGGAACGAAATTGTGGTACCCAAGGACCCAGTTTTACCCAGACAGCAGTACTTAAATAAATAAAATATACATACATATAAAAAATATATGTAAAAAAAATACAGAGAGAAAGAGCAGCAGGAAATTGAAAAGGTAGCAGCAGAGTGTATTTAAAGTGACTAGTGTCCTCAAAGTGTCGGTGCAGTGGTTCCACTAAGTGGCGTTTAAAAGTCTTACATCTTCTGGAATGAAGCTGTTCCTCAGTCTGTTCGTCTTACACTTAATGCTCCGCAGCCTCCTGCCTGAGGGGAGCGGGACAAAAAGTGAGTGTGCTGGATGAGTGGGGTCCTTCATGATGCAGGTAGCCCTCTTCCTGCATCTGGAGGTGTAGATGTCCGTGGTGGTGGGGAGGCTGACTCCGACAGACCTCTGTGCAGCCTTCACCACCCTCTGCAGAGCTTTACTGTCTGCAGCAGTTTCTTCTGTTTATCAATATAATAGGCTTTAACCCTGAAGTAGCTATGATTCCCTACTTATGTCCAGTAGCCAGCTTTAAGCTTGACAATTCGTTTTAGTTCAGATTCCTTAGCTAGTTTTGTCCTCTAGGTTTCATATAGCCTGATGTCTGTGGTTCACACTAGGACAGCATTAGCCCTGGTAATATGCGCCAGAACACACTCAACAGTGTTTGGTGGAAAACAATGGACGTGTCAATTCTATGTGGAAGTTTCGATATGGCTTGCGACATAGAAGTGATACGTCCATTGTTTTCCACCAAACACTGTGGAGTGTGTTCTGGCGCATATTACCAGGGCTAATGCTGTTTATGTTAGATGTGCTTGGCTTCCATATGATATCAGAAGCTGAATGCACTCCGGTGATAACTCAAGCCTGACAGTAACTACATGCAGCTGTAATTTTGAGCCGTCTGGCAAAGTTTTGAAATGGAACTTCCCATTTAACTTTGACAGCCGTATTAAAAACACACATCACAGTCATTGTCAAAAAACTGTTGCATCCAGAAGGAAGTATAGGATTGCAGTGCTCTTTGGA